>JAJOOH010032716.1:0-25318 GCA_029582605.1 Solanum gracilifrons
ATAGTGAATTTTAAAGCTTTATTGATAGTAAATTTAGTGATTGAAAGTTTAGTAATTTAAGTCATTCTAACTATTTTTCGTTTTGAATGGATTGTTGTCACTTTTTTCACATTTTAAATGAATTGTTTCTTTTATTCTTGTGTATGGTTAATCACCGAATAACCGAATCGAACCAAATCAAACCGAAACCGATAATCACCAAACCGATAAATGTATATTATATTTGGTTTGGTTTGGTTTTGATAATTTTAAAACTGATTAAGTTGGTTTGGTTTTGATTTTGACCAATAACCGATCAAAATCAACCCGTGAACACCCCTAGCTCTAGGTATAGTAAAGTGCATTTAAAATTGATGACCCACACAATGTATCTCATAATAGAAACACACACTCGACTTGTCCATTCATGAAGAATCATCAATTCTTCATATATAATCAAACATCAAGATCATCCACAAATTTAAAATAGTCGAGTTTCAATGTAAATATTAAATATTGGATAGAAAATTAAAAAAAATAACATTGAAATCACCTTTAAAGTTATCAGAGATTCAATTTAAATAAGTTGTTCAAATTTTTTTAGCAATGGGGACTAGGAACGGCTTTATCATATTTAGTCGGATGAGTTTAGGTAATACTTTTAAAGTGACTCTCGACGAGAGAATCCAGGCTATTCAGGAAGAATCACAACAATTCATTGAATGCTTTGACTTACTAAAGATTGGAATGAACCATGAATGATAAGAAATGCGATTCGATATCTACTCTAGATATGATCTTTCACATAAAACTAGACATGAAAAATTCGTAATCCAGATTAAGGTTTGAAAAGATCAGACAAGGATGAAGTATGAGTCTAAAACACTATATGCAGAGCTGCCTTAGCTCAATAGAATGATTGATTTTTTAAGAAATTGTTACTATTTACTCCAACTAATTGTAGCTTTCCCACAAGTTGGGAAAATCCCCATATTATCGTACCTAATGGACCTAAATATCATTGACTTTCATCATATTTGTGTTTCATTGATCTTGCATTTAGTTTCAATCTTTTAGGTGCTTAAAGATACTATTTAAGAAGTTATTGTGGGAAATTGATTGAAAATTCACTCACACTAACTTTTATTTTTCTACAATCTTGCTCCATTCAAAAAAATAAATATATGAACCAACTTTTTTTTAATAACGATGCCATTTGTCTGAATATTTTAAAATGTTGTAGTAGAATATTATTATAGAAGACATATAACAACATAAGATGAAATTTGTTTTTGATCCTTATAGTGAAATATAGGTTTGAACCTCTAATTTATTTGTGTTGGATGTGGCAATTGCTACCATTACAATACTTTTTTTAATAGAATAATTAGTTGTTTAGCTCTATAATGAGTCTAATATTAGATTTATTACAAATATTCAGTTTCTGTATTGTAGTAAAAGTCTAATATTTTAATTTTTAATTGTATGAGGAGTCTACTACTATATTTATGTAGTTATTTAAAGTCATATAATTAATAAAATTTAAGAAACATATTTTCATCCATATTTGAAAATTGGTATATATCCTCATATTACCAGACTAATAAAAACTTTACTGCAATGAACTTAAAATATCGTTAGGAAAAAAGAGAGAATTTTGTTTTCAATTTTGTACCGTAATTTCAGTGATAGAATCTTTTTCTATTTAACTTATTAGCACAATAATGACAATAAACACCCTGTAAAAAATATAATATACACAGATTTTATTTACTTTTATAAGATAGAAAAAATTGTTTCTAACACTTGGACCCTTGGTCAAAATAAAATTGTAATCAAAGCCGGATTGAGTCTTGCATGGAATCCATTGCTCTGATGCTTCTGATCTAGTACGGAGATATGGATACCTAATCTTGGGATCAATATTCGGATGAGTTTATGTCATGTTCGGCTGAGATAAAATCATGAAATAGTTATCCCAGAATTGTAATGTTATTATATTTATTCCATATTGAAGATGTGATAACAATTTTAGAATAATTAATCTCAGAATAATTAATTGTTAGATAGCTTGTGTATAAAGTACAAAAATCTCATACATTTTGGGGCTAATTACATCATATCTCGGAAGTTTCCCCAATTACAAAAATCTCGTACTTTTCATTGCTCTTGAATACATTCTTTGGTTGTCTGATACATTGCAAATGATACACTACTTAATAGGAGGAATGTATTCGATGGGAGATTTTTATAATTTTTATAATTTTTTTAGAGATTATGATATCTTAGAATTTAGATGGTATGTTTATTTAACTTTTTCATAATTTATTCCCAACTAAATGAGTCCTAAGTATAGTCTTTGGCCCAAATAAAGACTTTTTTTGTTTTCTGTTTTTGGACTTTGTTAATCTAGAATTGTGAGCAATGACATATATCTAACATAGTTCTTGCAAATATTGAACTTAGCATTAGAATTATATTGGTGAAATAATTTTTTTGAAAATAACTTGTTTAAGTGAAAATAAAATAAATCTTTATGGGGATAATGATAATTGGGAATGTGTTATTATCAAGTTGCCATGTTATGAAAAGTTCATGTTGCGCACGGCGTTGGGAGTTGACTTTCTTGAGATTGTAAATAAAGAGACCTTAATGTAAAATTTAATCATCCTCCTAATTTCATATGTTAATTTAAAATTTAAAATTTATGTTTTTGAATCATAGCTTGATCAGTTAATATTTATTAGATTTTAAATAATAACATATTCAGTAGAATTTGAAAAAAATAAAGTATATGACCTATTTCTAAAGCCCCACAAGAATTTCTCAAAAAGGTCAACACATTAGTATTATCCTCACTCATACAACTTAACGTTGAAGTTTCAACAAGATCCAATAAATTGTTTTTATATATAATTTTTTTATTATTATAAATATAACTTCGAAATTTACATAGATTTCGATGATTTCTGTTGTAGGCTTGTAGCTCAGCCCCTTACCTATCTATACTCCATCGAATTTGAGAAAAAGTGTACTTATATGGTTATTTTAAAGTCAAAGGTTTTTAGGTTCTAAATTTATTTCTTAGGTTGATTATCAAAGTGCTATTCCATTCGTTTCATTTTATACCTTATTTTTCTTTTTAGCTTCTTTTGAAAAACATATTATCTTTATATATTTAGAAAGTTTTTAATTCTAATATTTTCATTTTTATTGTCATACTCTTTCTAAAAAGGACATGATATATTTAAAATTAAAATAGTTTTTTAGAAAAACTAATTTTAGTACGTATTTCTTTAGTGTTTAAAATCACAATATTAAAAAAAATGAAACGGTGTGAGTATATGATAATCAAGTAATAACCAAATTATAGACTATAATGTAAAAAATAAATAACATATGTTTTATTATAGATCTTTACTTAACCACTTAAGTTAATTTTTATCAACGTTAAATGACAAATAACTAGGAATTAAAAAGACTGATTATTATATTTTTTGGGTTATGTTTGAAATTAAAAACAGATAAATTGCAGTTGTAGTAAAGCTAATTATTCTTCCTTTTTAAGCAAATTTCATTTCTTTATTGCTTTTAGGTAAGATTTCTTCATCGAAACTTGTATACTGTATCGTATTTCTTAAGTTTTAGAAATCTTTTTTTTAATAAAAAATATTATTCATTATAATTCCTAAAAAATATATAATTTCACTTCTACTTTTGTTTGGCACGATAACAACATAAGTCAAAATTTAAATTGAGAAGTTACCGCTTATATATAATCAAATCTTTTTATAAAGTCGTTTATCAGAATAATTTTTGGATACAATATATAGTGAAATGTGATTATAAAGAACATGTAATATGATATAATGTGGAAAATTGATACTAAAGAAAACTCGAACGTTATAATAAAATTAATGTTATAAATGATAGATTGTCATGAGAAAGTTTGATCGTAAAATATCTAACGATCTAAAAATATGTATATAAATATATAACAATTATCTAGGACATTCACTTCATACGTGTCCATACAAAAGCTTTTTGTATAATAATAATAAATAGAGAACATGTAATATACATGAAGAGATTTGATCGTAGTATATCTCCTATCGTGAGCCTCTTTTATTCTAAAAAATATATAATAAATATACAGTAATTATCAAACTATATAGTGAATATAATTGATGGTAGAACATTCATCTTCATACGTGTCGATACAAAAGCTTTCTGTTGCTTTTCTTTAAATAATAATAATAATTCTCAACATCATTGGTATCTTAGATGATTATTTATTAATTAATTATTGTTAGGCTTTTTAAAAAAATATATAAATATATAGATCCAATTAGTTGCTGCACATTTACGTGACAAGCATGAAAAAGCAAAGGATACTATTGTTGAGTAGTCAAAAGAGCATTTTGCAAGCTGTAAAATGTACCCTTTTAAGATTTTAATTTTTAGGCAACTCTACCTATTTTTATATAAAAACATAGATATTGGCAATAATTTAGATTTTCAATTAGGTAGGAAATATGTAACTAGAAATTGGCAAGAAAAAATACTTCTTCTTTGGCATATCAAGAAATGTTTATAAATTAAGAAACACATTTTGTATAGAGTGATATACAAATAATTATAAATAAACAATTAGTTAATAAGTTGTTTTTGTTAGGAACGTTTTATTCTTAATGTAGTGTGACTTTTTAACATAAATTTGGATTTAATCGAATTTTAATGTGGGTTTAAATTGATGTATCATTTTTAACATGAATAAAAATAACACTATAATTCAAGTGATAATTAATTTCGAAATAAATAAATTATCTCACAATTCAATTACAATTAAATATGAAATAAACTCATCATAAAATTAGTTTTCACTTATCCCTCTTATCAAACGGGCAATATAAGTCATAGAAAGGGAAAGTTTTATCGAAAACGATTATTCTACTTCTCAATAGATCATACACCCCACACTTTGTGAGATTACACCAGATACGTTACGAGTTGTTATAGGGACATATAAGTCATTTAATTAAGGGCCTACTTGCTAAGCCAAGATCTTCCACCGACGAAGTAAAGGAATATTAATATATGTATATAAATTCCATAGTCATAGAGTCTGTACATTTCCACCACTTCCATTAAAGCTTCCTCACAGCTCAAATGTTACTCTCACAGCTCCTTTCTTCTCCATTTTAGTGCATATTGTTCCATCAGAGGTGAGCAAGATCTGTTCTTTTTAACAACCGTTCAATTTCCCCTCTTTATATGCTTCATTGTTCTTGTTTCAATATTAATCAGATCTGGTTTAAGTTTGATGTTATAGATAGATCTTGATATATATTGAATACCCATTTGAAAAAGTACTGATCTTTGCATTATAAATACACCCTTTTGATAATTCATTTAGATCTGACCAAAAAAAGGGGTAAAAATGGTGTCTTTTGATAAATTCAAGATTTGGGTTTTGTGTATCTGTTTGGTTTCTGAATTGGGTTATGGGTTTTATCTGCCTGGAAGTTATCCTCACAAATATGGGGTTGGTGATTACTTGAATGTTAAGGTCAATTCATTGACTTCAATTGACACTGAATTGCCTTATAGTTATTATAGTTTGCCTTTCTGTAAGCCTGAAGAGGGTGTGAAGGATAGTGCAGAAAATCTAGGTGAGCTTCTTATGGGTGATAGGATTGAGAATTCTCCTTATAGGTTTAAGATGTATACTAATGAGACTGAGGTTTTCTTGTGTCAAACTAAACCTTTGTCTGCTGATGAATTTAAGCTTTTGAAAGAGAGGATTGATGAGATGTATCAGGTGAATTTGATTCTTGATAATTTGCCTGCTATTCGATATACCAAGAAGGAGAATTACTTGTTGCGTTGGACGGGGTATCCGGTTGGGATTAAGGTTCAAGATGCATATTATGTGTTTAACCATTTGAAGTTTACTGTTCTTGTTCATAAATTTGAGGAGACCAATGTGGCTCGTGTGATGGGTACTGGGGATGGATCAGAGGTGATTTCGACTGTTGGAAATGAAGGATCTGATGCACCTGGATATATGGTTGTTGGATTTGAGGTTGTACCTTGTAGTTTCCAGCATACACCTGATTCGTTAAAGAATCTTAAAATGTACAATAAGCTCCCATCTCCAATCAAATGCGACCCGACAACTGTGTCCATGGCTATTAAAGAAAATGAACCTGTGAGTTTTACTTATGAGGTGAACTTTGTGGAGAGTGACATCAAGTGGCCATCGAGATGGGATGCTTATTTGAAGATGGAAGGTGCAAAGGTGCATTGGTTCTCAATACTCAATTCCCTCATGGTGATCACTTTCTTGGCTGGTATTGTGCTCGTGATCTTCTTGAGAACAATCCGCCGGGATCTGGCAAGGTATGATGAACTAGACAAAGAAGCTCAAGCTCAGATGAACGAGGAGTTATCTGGGTGGAAACTTGTTGTTGGTGATGTTTTCCGTGCCCCTAGTAACCCTGGCCTTCTCTGCGCGATGGTTGGGGATGGAGTTCAAATCTTGGGGATGGCTGTAGTGACTATTATGTTTGCTGCCCTCGGATTCATGTCCCCAGCATCTCGTGGAACATTGATTACAGGTATGCTATTCTTTTACATGATTCTTGGTGTTGCAGCTGGCTATGTTTCTGTTCGTCTTTGGAGGACAATCTTCTGTGGTGATCACAAGGGATGGGTTGGAGTCGCGTGGAAGGCTGCTTGTTTCTTCCCTGGACTTTCTTTCCTAATTCTAACTGTATTGAACTTCTTGTTATGGGGTAGTCACAGCACAGGGGCAATTCCCTTTTCTTTGTTTGTCGTTCTCATTTTACTTTGGTTCTGTATCTCCGTCCCCCTAACCCTGATCGGTGGCTACCTTGGGGCAAAGGCACCTCACATCGAATATCCAGTCCGAACCAACCAGATCCCACGCGAAATTCCAGCACAGAAATATCCATCTTGGCTTTTGGTTCTCGGGGCAGGCACCCTTCCTTTTGGCACTCTGTTCATTGAGCTCTTTTTTATCATGTCAAGTCTCTGGATGGGTCGTGTGTACTACGTCTTCGGATTCCTCCTCATCGTTATGATCCTCCTTGTTGTCGTTTGTGCTGAGGTGTCTCTTGTTCTAACTTACATGCATCTATGTGTGGAGGACTGGAAATGGTGGTGGAAGTCATTCTTTGCTTCCGGTTCAGTCGCAATATACATTTTCCTATACTCCATCAACTATCTAATATTCGACCTCAAGAGCTTAAGCGGCCCTGTTTCCGCCACCCTTTACCTCGGATACTCCCTCTTCATGGTCTTGGCTATTATGTTTGCAACAGGCACCGTCGGGTTCCTTTCGTCCTTCTGGTTTGTACATTATTTGTTCTCTTCAGTGAAGCTAGATTGAAGAAGTCTCTTGGTCTTGAAAAGCTGCAAGTAAACAAATCAACCATTGAAGAAGCAGTGGGCGGATATCGAAAAACAGTCTATTTTACTTTTAATGTCATTTTGTAGGGTATTTCGATGAGAAAAACAATAAACTCCTAAAGTTTTGTTAAATTCTTTATAGAAGTCATTGCATCTACTGAAGTAAAGTTTCATCAGTTGGTGGGATGAACATCATCTTGTTATCATTTCTCTAGTTTCTCTTAATAGTGATGAATCTGTTATATTTGAAAGGGCTTTCTCATAATATTAGTGATTCCTGTACCTATGTCTAATTTTGTTATTTGTTTGGTTCACCCCCTTAGTGTTGCATTTTGTGATATTCTACTTCAGTCTGTGTTTTTCGGATAGCTGAGAGACAAGATTCCAAGTTGTATTTATGTTTAATTTTGTTATTTGTTCGATTATGTGGGAGAGGTATGGGGCTACACTCCTCTACTCATCTTCTCCTTATTGAATATTATTCGTGAACTATCTTGTTCTTCATTTCTTATCATTGTTGTTGTTGCTGCTTCATTTGCTTTTTGTATCATGCTATTCAATGTTGCTATCTCCCTTTTATCATGCTTTGATTCTTTCCTTTGAGATGAAACGACGACCTCTATCAAGAAGATAGGGTCAATGTCTGCGTACATTCTACCCATTGTGGGATTCCACTAGGCGTGTTTTTTTCTTTGATTCGCTCCTGCTGTACTGCATTTTGTGATCTTCGGGATGGTTTGTACCTGATCCGATGCTATATCTCTGTTCAACATTGTTATTAGTTTGATTCATCCCTTGTGTTGCACTCTGTGATCTAAATATTCGTGACCTGATCCGAAGTTATATCTGTGTTTCCTATGTTTCATTTTGTGATTTTTTTCGATTCAGTCTGTTTTTTTTTCGATTCATTGCGAGTTGTATCTATGGTTTTGTGAATTATTGCTAGAAAACCAACTATTTACAGGTGGAGATATTGCCATTCTATATGAACAGATCAAGGGATTAAGTATAAACCTCTTGCTAATTTTTTTACAGCAAAGTGCTCTCTCCTTTAATTATGCCCTTTACACAACGTGTGTAAATTCGGATTAGTTCACATTATAATAGTGAATATTATGATTTGGATTAATCAGTCTAGTGAATATTTAATTTGGAATGATTAAAAAGCAAAACGAAAAAGATATTGTTCCTATTCCCTACTTCTCTTTTAGATGAAAGAACTTATTTTGATGGATAAATACACTTATTTTACCCCAAAAATATGTAGCTTTAGTAATGCCCCTCGGAACCAACTCATGCCATTAATAAGGTCGTAACAGACGTCCATGAATTTTTTTGGCAAAATAGCACACAAAAATTGGTAAAATATGAGTTTTCATGCATTGGGCTCGTTTGAACTTGAAAATGTGTCTGTTTGCCCCTGGGGACCAACTCATGTCATCACTAAGGTCGTACCAGACGTCAATGAAAAATTACAGCAAAAAAAATTCTGAAATTCTGTATCACCAAAAATTCATGGACTATAGAACAGAAAAATGGGTAAAAAATTTGGTTTTTCTTGTTTTGGGGTTCGTTTGAAATTGAAAATGCGTCTGTTTGCCCATCGAGACCAACTGGCGCCATTAATAAGGTCGTAACAGATGTCTATGAAAATTTTGGTAATTTTTTTTCCGAAAATCTATCACCAAAAATTCATGGAATATAGCACACGAAAATTGATAAAATCTGGGTTTTCCTGCTTTGGGGATCGTTTGAACTTGAAATGCACTTGTTTAACCCTCGGGACAAACTGACGCCACTAATAAGGTCAAAACGGACATCCATGAAAAATATCAGCAAAAAAAAACTATGGAATCCTGTATCACCAAAACTCCATGGACTATAGCACACGAAAATTGGTAAAATTTGGTTTTTCTTGCTTTGGGCTCGTTTAAACTTAAAAATGTGCTCGTTTACCCCTCGGAACCAACTGGCACCATTACTAATGTCGTAACGGATGTCCACGAAAATTTTCGGCAAAAAAAATTATGGTATTCTATTACCAAAAATCTATGGACTATGGCACATGAAAATCGGTAAAATCTGGATTTTCCTGCTTTAGGGCTCGTTTGGAATTGAAAATGCGCTCGTTTGCCCCTCGGGACCAACTGACGCCATTAATTAGGTCGTAACGGACGTGATCTTGTATCAACAAAAATCCATGGACTATGTCACACGAAAATCAGTAAAATCTAATTTTTCTTGCTTTGTGGCTCGTTTGAACTTGAAAATGCGTTTGTTTGCCCCTCGAGACAAATTAGCGCCGTTAATAAGGTCGTAACGGACGTCCATTAAAATTTTCGGCAAAAAAATTTCTGGAATCCTATTACCAAAAATCCATGGACTATAGCACTAAAAATCGGTAAAATCTGGGTTTTCCTGCTTTGGGGTTTGTTTGAACTTGAAAAATGTGCTCGTTTACTTCTCGGGACAACCTGTCGCCATTAATAAGGTCTTAACGGACGTCCATGAAACTTTTGGCAAAAAAAATTCTGAAATCTTGTATCACCAAAAATTCATGGACTATAGCACACAAAATCTGTATAATTTGGTTTTTGTTGGTGGGGCTCGTTTGAACTTGAAAATGCGCGCGTTTTCCCTCAAGACCAACTAGCGGCATTAATAAGATCGTCATGCACGTCCATGAAATAATTCGACAAAAATAATTCTTGAATCCTATTACCAAAAATTCATAGATTATAACACGCGACAATCGATAAAATCAAGATTTTCCTGTTTTGGGACTCGATTAAACTTGAAAATGTGCACGTTTGTCCATTGGGACAAACGGGCGCCATTAATAAGGTCATAACAAATGTCCATGAAAAATATTGGCAATAAAAGTTTTGAAATTCTATCGCCAAAAATCTTTAGACTATATCACACGAAAATCAGTAAAATCTGGGTATTTCTTTCTCTGGGGATCGATTGAACTTGAAAATGTGTCCGTTCGCCTTTTGGGACCAACTGACGCCATTAATAAGGTCGTAATCGACGTTCATAAAAAAATTTGGAACTTTTTTTTTCATAATCCTATCACAAAAATCAATGGACTATGGAATATGAAAATCGATAAAATCTAGGGTTTGCTATTGTGGGGCTCGTTTGAACTTGAAAATGCGCCTGTTTGCACCTCTGGACCAACTGACGCCATTTATAAGTTCGTAACGGACGTCCATAAGAAATTTCGACAAAAAAGATTCAAAAATCCTGTGTCACCGAAAATCCATTAGCACACGAAAATTAATAAAATCTGGATTTTCTTACTTTGAGGCTCGTTTGAACTTGAAAATCCATATGTTTGCCCCTCGGGACCAACTAACGCCATTAATAAGGTCGTAACCGACGTCCATTAAAAATTTCAGAATTCTGTATCACTAAAAATTCATGGACAATTGCACACAAGAATCGGTGTAATCTGGTTTTCTTGCTTTATGGCTTGTTTGAACTTGAAAATGCACTTGTTTTTCCCTCGGGACCGACTAGCTGCATTAATAAAGTAGTAACGGACGTCTATGAACAAATTCGACTAAAAAAAAGACCGAAATTCTGTATCACCAAAAATCCATAGAATATAACACACAAAAATCGGTATAATCAATTTTATTTTACTTTGGGGCTCATTTGAACTTTAAATGCACATGTTTGCCCTTCGGGGCCAACAGTCACCATCAATAAGGTCGTAAGGGATATCCATGAAAATTTTCGACAAAGAAATTTTCAGAATCCTATCACCAAAATCTATGGACTATAGCACACAAAAATCGATTAAATATAGGTTTTCCTGCTTTGGGGCTCGTTTGAACTTGAAAATGTTATTGTTTGCCCCTCGGGAACAACTGACACTATTAACAAGGTTGTAACAGACGTCCATGAAAAATTTGGGCAAAAAGAACTCCAGATTCCTGTATCACAAAAAATTCATGGACTATAGCACACAAAAATCAATAAAATCTATTTTTTCTTGCTTTGTGCCTCATTTGAACTTGAAAATGAGCCAGTTTTTTCCTTGAGACCAACTGACGCCATTAATAAGGTTGTAACCGACGTCCATGAAAAATTTTGACAAGAAAAATTCTGGAATCCGGTATCACCAAAAATCTATGTACTATAGCACACGAAATTCGGTAAAATCTGGGTTTTCTTGCTATGGGGATCGCTTGAACTTGAAAATGCTTCTGTTTGCCCCTCGGGACCAATTGGCGCCATTAACAAGGTTGTAACGGACGTCCATGAAAAATTTTGGCAAAATAATTTCAAAATCCTATCACAAAAATTCATGGACTATAGCACACGAAATCGATAAAATATGAGTTTTCCTGCTTTGGAGATCATTTAAACTTGAAAATGCACCCGTTTTCCCCTCGTGATCAACTGATACCATTTATAAGGCCGTAACGGACGCCCATGATAAAAATAGGCATAAAGATTCTAGAATCATGTATCACCAAAAAATCATTGACTATAGCACACGACAATCGGTAAAATTTGATTTTTCTTGCTTTGGGGCTGGTTTGAACCTTAAAATGCGCCTATTTATTCCTAAGGACCAACTGACACCATTAATAAGGTCGTAACAAACGTCCATGAAATTTTTTGGAATCCTACCACCAAAAATCGGTAAAAAAATAGTTTTTCTTGCTTTGGACCCGTTTGAACTTGAATATGCGATTGTTTTTCCCTCAGGACAAATTGACGCCATTAATAAGGTCGTAACAAAAGTCCATGAAAAATTCTGGCAAAAAAAATTCTGAAATTCATCATAATAAAAAATCCATGGATTTTAATACATGAAAATCGGTAAAATTTGTTTTTTTGTCTTTGGGGATCGTTTGAACCTTAAAATATAGTATTTCCTTCTTTGGGCTTACTTGAACTTGAAAATGCATCTGTTATCCTCTCGGGACTAATTAATGACATTAATAAGGTCATAACGATCATCCATAAAAAGAATTCTTGATTAGTGTATCACAAAAAATTCATGGACTATATCACATGAAAATCGATAAAACATGATTTTTCTTTCTTTGTACTCGTTCGAACTTGAAAATGAGCTCGATCCCCTCGGGACCAACTGGCGCCATTAATAAGGTCATAACGGACGTCCATGAAAAAATTTGATACAAAAATATTATGAAATTCTATCACCAAAAATTCGTAGACTATAGCACACGAAAATCGATAAAATAAGGGTTTTCCTAGTTTGCAGCTCATCTGAACTTGAACATGCGTCTGTTTGCCCCTCGGGACCAACTCACGCCAATAAGAAGGTCGTAACCTACGTCCATGGAAAAGTCAACAATTTTTTTTTGTAACCCTGTATCACCAAAAATCCATCGACTAGCACACGAAAATCGGAAAAATCTAGTTTTTCTTGCTTTGGGGGTCATTTGAATTTTAAAATGCACCCGTTTGAACTTCGGGACTAACTGGTGCCATTAATACGGTCGTAACAGACGTCCATGAAAAATTTCGGCAAAAACATTCAGGAATCCTATCACCAAAATTACATGCAATATAACATACGAAAATCTGTAAAATCTAAGGTTTCCTGCTTGGAGCTCATTTAAACTTAAAAATGCACTCGTTTACCCCTCCAAACCAACTGACGAAATTAATAAGTTCGTAACGGACATCCGTGAAAAATTTTCGTAAAAAAAGTTCTGAATCCTGTATCAAAAAAATCCATGGACTATAATACACGTAAATCGTTAAAATCTTATTTTTCTTACTTTGGGGATCGTTTGAACTTGTAAATACGTCCGATTGCCCTTCGGGACCAACTGGTGCTATCACAAAAAATCCATGGACTATAGCACTCGAAAATAGGTAAACTCTGTTTTTTCTTGCTTTGGGGTTCGTTTTAACTTGAAAAAGTGCATGGTTACCCCTCGAGACCAACTGACACCATAAATAAGGTTGTAACAAACGTCCATTAAAAATTTCGGCAAACTTTTTTATAAAATCTTATCACCAAAAATCAATGGACTGTGGTACACGAAAATTGATTAAATCTGCTTTTCCTACTTTGGGGTTGTTTGAATTTGAAAATGCGCCCGGTTGTTCCTCAGGACCAACTGAAGCCATTAATAAGGTCGTAATGAATGTCCACCAAAATTTCGGGAAAAAAATTTCTGGAATCCTATATCACCAAAAAATTCATGGACTATATCACACGAAAAATAGGTAAAATCTATTATTTCTTGCTTTGCGGCTTGTTTGAATTTGAAAACACGCAGGTGTGCCCATCGGGACCAGCTGACGCTATTAATAAGGTCGTAACGGACATCCATGAAAAAAATTGGCAAAAAAAATTCTGAAATCCTATTACCAAAAATCCATGGATTATAACACACGAAAATGCGGTTGTTCGTCGGGACCAATCGAAGCCATTAATAAGGTTGTAATGCACGTCCATGAAAAATTTTGGTAAAAAAAATTTCGGAATCTTATATCACCAAAAAATTCATGGACTATAACACACGAAAAATCGGTAAAATCTGATTTTTCTTGCTTTGGGGCTTGTTTGAATTTGAAAATGTGCATGTGTGCCCATCGGGGCCAACTGACGCCATTAATAACGTCGTAACAAACATCCATGAAAATATTTGGCAAAAAAATTTCCGAAATCATATTACCAAAAATCCATGGACTATAGCACACGAAAATAGATAAAATCTATGTTTTCCTTTTTTGGGGTTCGTTTGAATTTGAAAATGCGCCCGTTTACCCCTCAGAACCAACTGACGCTGTTAATAATGTCGGAACAGACGTCAATGAAAAATTTCGGCTAAACAATTTCCTAAATCCTATATCACCTAAAATTCATGGACTATAGTACACGAAAATTGATAAAATCTAGTTTTTCTTGCTTTGGGAATTGTATGAACTTGAAAATCTGCCTGTTTGCCCCTCGAGATGAACTGACACCATTACTAAGGCCGTAAAGAACATCCATGTAAAATTTCGGAAAAAATTTTTTTAGAATCCTGTCACCAAAAATTCATGGAATATAGCATACGAGAATCGGTAAAATTTAGGTTTTTCTAGCCTTGAGGCTCGTTTGTACTTGAAAATGCTTATGTTTGCCCCTAGAGACCAACTGACGCCATTAATAATGTTGTAATGGACGTCCATGAAAAATTTTGGCAATTATTTTTTTGGAATCCAATCACTAAAACTCCATGAATTATAGCACACGAAAATCGGTATAATTTGGGTTTCCCTACTTTGGGCTTGTTTGAACTTAAAAATGTGTCAGATTGACCCTCTTGACAACATGACGCCATTAATAAGGTCGTTACGGACGTCCATGTAAAATTTCGACACAAAAAATTTCAGAATCCCATATCACTAAATATCCATGGACTAACACACGAAAATCGGTAAATTTAGTTTTTCTAGCATTGGGCCTCGTTTGAACTTGAAAATGCGTCCGTCTGACCCTCGAGTTCCACTGACACCATTAATAAGTTCTTTATGAACATCCATGAAAAATTTCAGCAAAAAAAATTCAGAATCCTATCACCAAAAATACATGGACTATTGCATACGAAAATTGGTAAAATCTGGGTTTTCCTGCTTTAGGGGTCGTTTAAACTTGAGAATGCGGCCATTTGCCCCTCGGGACCAATTGACACCTTAAATAAGGTCGTAACCGACGTCCATGAAAAATTTCGGCAAAAAAAAATTCAGAATCTTGTATCACCAAAAATCCATGTACTATAGCACACAAAAATCGATAAAATATAGTTTTTCTTGCATTGAAACTCGTTTGAACTTGAAAATGCATCCGTTTTTCCTTCGAGACCAACTGACACCATTAATAAAGTCGTAACATACGTCCATGAAAAAAAATTGGCAAAAAAAATTCTGAAATCCTATCACCAAAAATCCATGCACTATAGCACACGAAAATTGGTAAAATATGGGTTTTCTTGCTTTGGGGATCGTTTGAACTTGAAAATGCGCGAGTTTTTTCCTCGGGACCAACTGATGCCATTAATAAGGTCGTAACGGACGTCCATGAAAAATTTCGGCAAATTTTTTTTTGGAATCCTGTATCACTGAAAATTCATGGACTATAGAACACGAAAATCGATAAAATTTGGTTTTTCTTGCTTTGGGGCTCGTTTGAACGTGAAAATTTGCCTGTTTACCCCCTCGGGATTAACTGGCGCCATTAATAAGGTCGTAACGGACGTCCATAAAAAATTTCGGCAAAAATAATTATGGATTCCTATCACCTAAAATCCATGTACTATAGCACACGAAAATTGGTAAAATCAGGGTTTTCCTTTTTTGGGGCTCATTTAAACTTGAAAATGCTTTTGATTTCCCCTTGGGAGCAATTGATGCCATTAATTATTAAGGTCGCAACGGATATCCATAAAAATTTTGGTAAATTTTTTTTGGAATTTCGTATCACCAAAAATCCATGGATTATAGCACATGAAAATCTGTAAAATCTTATTTTTCTTGCTTTGGGGATCGTTTGAACTTGAAAATGCCCCTGTTTGCCTCTCATGTTCCAGTAGCGCCATTAATAAGGTCGTAACGGACGTTCATGGAAAATTTCGGCAAAAATTTTTTCGGTATCACTAAAAATCCATTGACTATAGCACACGAAAATCAATAAAATCTAACTTTTCCTGCTTTGGGGATCGTTTGAACATGAAAATGCGCTCGTTTGCCCCTCGAGACCAACTGACTCCATTAATAAGGTCGTAAACGATGTCCATGAAATATTTTGGCAAAAAAGATTCCAGAATCCCGTATCACTAAAATTTCATGGACTATGACACACGAAAATCGATAAAATCTGGTTTTTCTTGCTTTGGAGCTCGTTTGAACTTGAAAATGCGTCCGTTTTCCCCTCGGGACCAACTGGCGGCATTAATAAGGTCGTAACGGACATAAATGAAAAAAAAAATTGACAGTAAAAAATTATGAAATCCTATCACCAAAAATCCGTGGACACATTTCAGTTTAACAACTGAATTTTTTTCCCAACCAGTTCGCATGTTATGTTATATTATAGTCTCTAACTCTATAACCACTATCGTATCCAAAAAATATATGTACAAACGATACTTTATAAATCTAAAGAATTAATTATTAGGTTTAATGTTAAAAATATATATATTAAATTTGAAATCATTTTGAATTGATTTTGATTATTTTGTAGGAAAAAGACGTGTTTTGAGTTATAGTCATAGTTAGGATTTTAGCCATTTAATCGTAAGAATTCAACAACATATACTGAAAAGATACTCGCAATTTATCATGTCACGAATCTTGACGATCACCAAAACTTATTATTAGTGCAAATCTCACTCAATATAATATAAAAAATCTCGACGATTCACCAAAATACGAAAAAATTTATTCGTCCGTTATTTCTTTTAATGAGGTCAAAATTTAAAGGGTGGCACTCCACTATAGGCCCAATATCAGTCTTCAAGGCCCACTTTGAAAGCGGGGCAAAGCCCAAATCTCATGTCATTGATTTTTGTGGTGGCAGTTAATCCGTTAATATCTGCCATTGTCACTACTCCTTCTTTCCCTCTTTTTTTTTTTCTTCTTCTTCTTCTTCCATGGCGATGATAACCTCAGTCACTATGAATTTTCCTCACATTTCTACTCATAATATTTCTTCAAATCCAATTTTTTCTCCAATCTGTACTAGTAATCCTTCTAATTTCTCATCATCATCTTCATCGCTACCAATTTCTTCGAATTCTATCCGTTTATCATCTTCAATTGCTTACTCGGAACAAGTAATCGCGTCTCACAATGTCAATCTACGGACTCATTTGAGGAAAAATCACAAAATCAAGGTTAGCTGTATAAATTGTAACGAGTTTAAGTTATATACACTATCAGTGTAAAAAGAGTTTTACATGATCGGGTCGGGTCATATTTGTTTGTTGTAGCCGATAATCTGTTTTATTTTCAGGTTTTACAAATCTCACATTTCAATGAGGTTTACTTGTATTTTGCACTCACAATGTATAATTTTGTTTATGGAATTAAATTTTGGAAGTATTTGTTTCTTCAGGTGATAAGTGCTAGAAGTGAGCCTTTGAAGGTGATGATATCAGGTGCCCCTGCATCTGGTAAAGGGACGCAATGTGAATTGATTGTACAAAAGGTTGACTTCTCGATCCCTCTTGTTTTCTTCTGCTGTTTGATGAATAGAATTATCTTTTGACTGGAAGGTGGTAGCAACTTATTTTCTCCCGACGCCAACTAGTTAACGATTGGTATTTAGTTGATTGATTGTTTACGACGTTGTGTTAAATATGATTGACCATGACCTATTTGTGAATATGCTAAAGCAATTAAATAGTTCAATTCTTCTAGTTATGCATATCATTTTATGCACTCATTCCATAATGTGCCAAGTGTTTGTTATTTGTTTTTCGTGACTAGAAAAGGATGTAGTGGGATGGATGGAATCCCTCTATCCTTAACCAGATGTATCGGGTTCAAGCAATGAGAGTGGAGAAATCTCTGGTAGGGAGCGCTTCCTCCTTCAATATTGGCCTTACGCAACACAAATCTTGATTAGTCAGACCAATGGGTTGATTGAACGAAAAAAAAGTTTGTCTTTTGTGGTGTGACGATTCATGTTGAACTAAACGAAATTTGTGAATGGGAATGTTGGTTGGTTTGAAATCTCCTCTTGAATGATATTTTATCATGGTTTGTTTCAGTTTGGATTGGTGCACGTATCAACTGGTGATCTCCTACGAGCTGAATTATCGGCTGGTACAGATATTGGAAATAAAGCTAAGGAGTACATGAACGCTGGTCGCCTGGTTCCTGATGAGATTGTAACAGCTGTATGAGATCTTTCAAGTGTCTTGTTAATTGAAAAAAATAACTTTCGCTTTTTATGATTTTCAAAGTCGACTTCTGTTACAGATGGTGACAACACGATTATCAAAGGAAGATGCAAAAGAAAAAGGGTGGCTTCTGGATGGGTATCCACGAACGTTGGCCCAAGCAGAAAGTCTGGAAAGGTTGAATATCAGACCAGATATCTACATCGTGCTTGATGTACGTTTACTCTACCATTACATAATCTGCATTTTCTTTCCCATCACAAATAAGACGATCTTTTGAAAGTTTACTAAAGATAGGTCAGATGTTTTTGTCACTGTTTCAAATTTTGATGCTGTATGTGATATGATGTTGCAATGCTGTAACGTAGTGCACTTTGAAATGTTTTAGGTTTGATCATAACAGAAGTTGAAATATCTTCGGAGTTGAGGATCACTTTAAGTAGGCTGAGTCATTCATACATGTCCAGTGGACAAAAACATTGTAGAAAACATGAAAACCTGCCTCTAAATGTTGTTTGGATTCTCCACAAATGTCGCCACACCCGTGACGGATCGTCCAAAAATACACTACTTTTGGAGGATCCAACATGCACCAATCGACAGTTTGAAAAGTTTGAGCTATATAACCCTCAGCTATATTATGTTGAGTGATGCAGTCAATGACTTCCTTGAACACTACTTGATCAAAGCACATGGGTTGATAAAGAATAAGTGAAGTCTTCTCACACATTCGTGAATTGATATGGTTGTCCTATGTTCTTCTTGTTGTCATAGAACACATTCATGAATTGATGTGGTTGTCCTATGTGCTTTCTCTGTATATACCAAAAAGAGGTTTAATAGAGCAAGAGTGAGATAAAGAATTTCCAAATTTTAGCAGAGCAATTCACAAATAGAATCTGAATTAAGAAGAAATCCTAAGAGCCCGTTTGGATTGACTTATTTTAAGTGCTTTAAGCTAAAATAGCTTTTTAAGCACTTTTGGAGTGTTTGGGTAAGTTAAAAAGTGCTTATAAAGCACTTAGTTTTAAGCTAAAATGTTAAAAATAAGCCAAAGCCATAAGTTAGAAATTCTAACTTATGGCTTTTGGCTTATGAGTCAAAAATGAAACGCAAATCCAAACAGGCTAGTCTGCTTCTTCTTCCATTTGATTTGTGTTCCATCTTTTACCCAAAAAGTCCTTCTCTTCTACAGGTTCCTGATGAGATTCTTATTGACAGATGTGTTGGTAGAAGGCTAGATCCTCTCACTGGTAAGATATACCATGTTACTAATTTCCCTCCAGAGACCGAGGACATCAAAGCAAGGCTCATAACTCGTCCTGATGACACAGAGGAAAAGGTACTTTTAACCCCCACATTGTTTGCCTTGCTTTAATTTACTAGACATATACTTGCTACTAAGACTGGTTTATACAAACCATTTTTGTGCTTCTGATATTCAAGACACCATAATATAGACTAATCCTACGTAGTGCCCATCTTCGATATATCTAGAAAAGCTGAAGCATCTAAGATATCCACAAGTCTACAGTTTAACCAGGTGTGTTAAATGTATTTCAGGTGAAATCACGTCTGCAAATATACAAGCAAAATGCTGAAGCAATATTACCAGTGTACTCGGATATAATGAATAAGGTAGATTTGGTATTTACTCTTGTTATAATATAATTTTGAAACTCTGTATGTTTTTCTAGTGATTTTACTTATGAGGCGTGACATACAGATTGATGGGAACCGCGGCAAAGATGCAGTATTTGCAGAAATTGATTCCTTATTGTCGCGCATGCAGAAAGAGGAACAAGATGCAAGAAAATCAGGTGTGAATCTTTTTTTCTTTAGAAATATCTCTCTTGAGGTTCTTTGTATTCTATGGAGAGCTATGTTTTAACTAAATTGACGTTCCTGCTGATCTCGGCAGCATATAATCCTATAAGAGATGTAAAGATTGCGTAACACATGATTAACCATATGTCTCAATTATCAATCCCCCCGTCTTTTGTTCTTTTTGAAATCTTCTAATTGATATATAATGCATCCACCTCGATAATTAAACTATATCTCTATTCTTTTTTCTCATATTTTCCATCTTGTTTCTCTTCATGCTGTGAAGCCTGTTTGATTTGAGAAACATTGGAGTAAACTTAATGAAGCTAAGTTAGGCCTGTTTGATATTTGCAGTTCAAACCAAATGGGAACTTAATTAACATGGTATATTTTGTGAAGCTAATATGGATGAAATCAAGATGATAGAGCCTTTGCAGCTTTTTCACTTACACTTTATAGTATGCGGGAATTGTTTAAAGCATTTTCCGAGTGTGATCATAGAAGAAACTAAAGCATCCATATATAAAACTTGTATAGACTCCAATGTTTCCTTTTCTCATTTCCTTTTTCTTCTTTTACAATATGCTAAATATACTTTTTAGAGAAAATGTTGCACTCTCGAATTTTCCAACAATCATCTATAGCTTTAGGTAATTACATCCAGAAGCAGTGAAACAAAATTTCCTTCAAGCTCATTTCCTTTTGTTTCCCCTAAAAACCAAATACGAAATAGATGTTCCATCCAACAATAAAAAAGATTTTTTGCTGGACACCTTTTTGAATTTCTTGTATCTACATGCTGACCAACCAAATTAGCAGTCATCACTTAGCTCAATGACAATTTGGACCTTGAAACTTTACCATATTTTGTTTGCAGAAGAATCAGTAATTTCCAGTACTCGAGCTGATAGGACATCTTTGAGCAAGGTAATCATCTGCTACCGTAAATCACAAACACAACTTCCCTTCTTTTTTTTAAGGACAGTTGCACAGAAAAAAAATGATTGGTTTTAGCTTTGACCGTTTTCCTTATATCTTTATAGGATTGGAGAGGAATACCAACTAGACTGAATAATATTCCTCACTCAAGAGAAATTAGGGAATATTTCTACACTGATGTGCTTCAGGCTACTCAAAGAGCTGTCAATGATGGGAAAACTAGATTAAAGGTTTGACTCTCCTTCGATTCAAAAGCAATTCAGATAAGGTTAACATGCGTTGGTAGAACTGTTATATAAGATAATGTTTATTGGTTACCATTTTAACTAAGACACCACCTTCTTTCAACCGAAGGGGAGCCTTGGTGCAATGGTAAAGTTGTCTTTGTGTGACCATAGGTCACAGGTTCGAACCGTGGAAGCAGCTACTAATGCTTGCATTAGGATAGGTTGTCTAAATCACAGTCCTTGGAGTGCGGCCCTTGCCCGGACCCTTCTAATGCAAGATAATTTGTGCAACGGGCTGTCCATTTTATCCCCTTCTCTCAACCATCTTGTTTAAGTGCCACATTTTCCGACCACTTTGATTGAGAAGTCACCTTTCTTAGTGGAAGTAGATACAAGATGTTATTTGCATATGTAGGTGAAATACAGTTTTCTGAATATACCATGATATGCCCCCCTTGAGTGAGTTGAAGAGTTTCTAAGAAGAAAGCCAGTATGTTTATTTGTCAACCAATGAAGAAAGATAGCTTGTTATGATACTTTAAATCTGTTGACAGATGAGATTCACTAGATTATTTTCCCCTTGAAGTTCATATTCGACGGAATATGGAGATATCTCTTATCTTGTTTCTAAGAATTTATGCTATTGTGAGAACGAATCACTAAATATTTTAAACACTTACGGATAACATGTGATTACTCAGTTGAAATAGTTCCAATGAATAACTCTACTTATTTGAAGGAAATATGCCATATTCTGGTGTCCAGATAACTCGAAACATGGAAAGGTCACCTTTTCTTAATTTTGAGAAAAGAAAAAGAGAGAACTACCAGCTCATGTTCCCAGAAACTAGTTTTATAGATAATAAAAGCATGAAAATAGCTAGCTCAAAAGATGAATCTTGTCCCATTCTATTTAATAATATCCTGTAAACTTATAGTATATGCTCTTCAATATTCTATCTAATCTCATATGTAAAGTGTGTTTCGACAATTGTGCTGGTGTCAGAATATGGTGCATCTTTTGTTAGTTTTTTTGGAAAAAAAATAAGGAAAAGGAGCCCTTGAGCTGCAGGAGGATTTATTCAATAACATAGTTTGAGCTCCTAGAATATGGCACCTTGGGGCTTTCTATTTGATTGTATCTAAAAAATGTGGTTTAAAATTGAAGATCAAATTGCAATGAAACGAGAGAAACTAAGCCGTTCATTTATTTATGCCAGAGAATTAGTTTTATTCTTCATTGCAAGTTATATTAATACCTTTATCTTGATTTAACAGATAGAAATCAATATCCCGGAGCTGAATCCTTCAATGGTGAGAAAACATTTTCTGATCATATTCCCATAGTTTATTTAGGTTTGACAGTATCTTAAATCCACAGGATGTTTATCGAATAGGTACTCTAATGGAACTTATCCGTGTACTTGCTCTTTCATTTGCTGACGATGGAAAGCGTGTCAAGGTATGTGTCGCTGATGGTTATTCTTGTCCTCTCTTAGTTAATCTATTATCTTTGAAATAAGGCAAATTATACATATTCATTTCTCCAGATCTCATTTGTAGGTTTGTGTCCAAGGGTCTATGGGGGAGGGTGCACTTGCAGGGATGCCTTTACAGCTTGCAGGAAGTCGAAAGATATTAGAGTACATGGATTGGGGTGATTATGGCGCGTTGGGCAACTTTGTCAATATTGGTACTATAGGTATTACAGAGATTAAAATTGTACTGATGACTTTCATTTCCTATCCAATATCATGTTTTTAGAAGCATACTGCAACTATAAATGGTCCTCTAAGACATAATATACAAATCTATTCGTGCGCGCTCGTGCACAACGTTTCTCTTTATTATGAGACAGGGGCAGAGCCACAGCAGAAGTTACATGTTCAGTAGAACAACTTTGGCTCAAACCCTGTAGTTGTATTAAGAAATTCAGTTTATATGTATAGATAATGCATCCCGAACCCAGTAAGCAATAAGAGTTGTTCTAAACTTAAAATCGTAGATCCACCTCTGTTGTGAGGGGTTTATTTGAGAATGTAGTTCTAGTATAGCTGATAGTAGAAACGTCATAGCTTTATAAATGTTTCTGTAGTGTGATGACTATTTGTGTATGCTGTGCAAGTCTACACATGCTAACACGAATTGTTAACCTGCAATTTTTTCTGAGGTTAACATTGCGATAAAACACGATATAATCACACTCTTGAATTTGCTTCTTTCATGATTGCTGGTCAAATCCATGTTTTCTACCATTTTTTATGTATTTTTCAGGTGGCAAGGAGGTCGAAAAACAAGATGACTTGTTCATTCTAGTGGCTCCCCAGAATGCTGTCGGAAATTGCATCATAGATGTGATTCACTGTGAACCAGTTGCTGTATTTTCCTCATATTACTCTTATTCAGTTTATTAAATTCTTTTCCTCCTGTTGAATAATGCAGGATATGAGAGCTATGACTGATGCAGCCGGTAACCGACCAATTATTCTTGTCAACCCCAAACTAAAGGTTAGGATCTTAATACCTCGTTAATGAATGTGACTTCCTTTTAACTAAAAGACAGCTCATGGCTTACCATGAATCTCAATTGCAGTAGCAAAAGTTGTTTGAATGATAAATTAGTCTCATGTCCCTTCCAATACTTAATATCACCTACCAAGGTGAATCTTGTGGTTGATGCATATTCAACAATACTCATTCTTAATTTCTTTTTGTAGTTTATCATAAAACATATTTTGATTCTGGCAGTGTCCAAGAACTTAAATGCATCGTCTCATACCCAAGTCCATCTGTCCATGTAACGTAGAGAGTACTGTTCGACATGTAGATATGCAAATGAGACGAATTCATTTTTCTACTGAAAGTATTTATTCTAGAAAATTCTGAAAATTGAAAACTGTGCTTAAGCCTTCTAATCTGGATTAAGGGTGTTTTACCATCTATGTTACTCTGACTTTTCATAAATGTCAGTGGGTGCATGTCGGATTCTCCAAAAGTAATGTATTTTTGGAGAATCCGTGTGGGTGCGACATCGAAAGTAAAGAGTCCACGCAACTTAGTTTACCATTATACACTAAAATGTTGATTACCAACTCAAATTATCCAAGTATTATCCATTTATTCGTCTTGCATGTATAATGATTTTTCTCTCATAGAAAACAATAGTTTTAGTGGCACTAGAAAACCCGTTAAATAAATTTTGCTTACACTTCCGGTGTTCATAGCTTGACTCCGCTTTTCCTCGATGATGAAATGATCACAAATGGCTTGACTCTGACATATTACATACTAATTGTGCAGGATTTACCTGCTTCAAGTGGTATCATGCAAGTAAGTATACTAACCATTGAACCATAATGGCCAACAGTAAAGGGAACTTCGTCCTACGTTCTGATTGATTTTCTCTTTATCTTCAAGACAATGGGTAGAGATAAGAGATTGGAATATGCTGCATCATTTGAGATATGTTATCAATTCCGGCTACTCTACTATGCAGGAACACAATATCCTATTATGGGTGCACTCAGGTTAGATTTGTTTCTATGCTATTTGATTCATTTTGTCATTACACGATCATGAAGAAGAAGGGTAACTTAAAATGGCATGAAAATGCTTTCTTCTTTTTTTCGGTTTAGTGAGATAAAATGCAGATTCACGGATCACTCCTTTGTCATGACTGATGTCACTTTTGTTGTCAGTCTGTGTTTCAAAAATAAGAATTACTGATTTCAATAAACTTTGCAGAAACACGAAGTAACCAAAGTTTAATAAACCAGTAAGAATAGATGAACATAAATTAATTGACAAAACTAAAATCTGTAAAACGTACCACAATCTGGAAAAACAGAATCAGAAAAGATCAAGCCCACTGAATGCACAGTGTCCCCTTAAGGAAATTATTCCCCTCTAGTATACGAGGTTTGATTTGGAATATGTCCTCCCAGGATAGAATGATCTCAATCACCAGTGTATTGATACCCAAAACTCTGGTGTCAGCGAACCACTCAACAGCAGTAAAATACA
>JAJOOH010032717.1:0-22901 GCA_029582605.1 Solanum gracilifrons
CCAGAGTAATGAGTAGAGAAACAAAAGTGATATTCATTGCAAATAAAGAGAAAGGGCTAAGCACTATAAGTGGTATTCACCCCCAAAAAAAGAAATACAGTTTCCTCAATTAAAAAATTGAAAAAGAAGAGAAGTAGGTTGAGTGACTCCCTGTTTTACTTAGTATGGTAGTTTGTCTATTTTAGGTGAAGCGTAGCAGAGCTCTCCGACCTAGTCCGTGAATTGTAACAGATCTCGCCTACCCAGTCTGTGAATCGCTGAAACGGTTCAACTCACCGACTGTGCCTGAGCGAATCATGAAATATTGTCGTTAGTTTGGTGAACATGATGGGATCTCCACGAGGGAATAGTGAATCCCTGAAACATGTAGTTGATCACCAAAATTAACAGTACACTCCTTATAAATTCTTGTCCAAGAAAGCAAACTGAGTCATGTCCACCGAACATGTTTGGTTAACCGACAATTATACCCTCACATCACCAAAATTGACAATACCTTTAACAATTCAAGCTATTCAAAAAGCGAACCCAAATGAGGTTCACCCATTAGGTTTGGAAAATCACCAAACTTTGTCTCGGCACACCTAATATTTCTCTCCTTCCTACAAAACTGATACACACAGTATTGAAATCAACTAACACTTGGGTTGCTTTTTATGAAGTGCTTAATTTAACATCATGGTAAAACGTGAAAAATCTCTCAGGCATTGTCCAAGAACACCCCTTCAATAACTCACATGTCACAACCTTCCCTAAAATATACTTTCAACCTTTGGCCATAGACCTTGAATTTGTGTCACGACCTAGGGGTACCCCCTAGATGTACCATGGCGTATAAGACCCCGAGAGGCATCATACAAGACACTTTACTTTCATAATCAAGATAATAGAAATCGACGAGATTTAAAACATTGTTTCAACATAAACAAAGTTTTTAATTGCAAAGAAAAAGTCTAGAACACTTGTCTCAAAAACTATCTAATACAATAGAATCTCGGGACGTAGCCCGTACATCAATGTTTGAAACTCAAATCAAAAGAACATAAGATAAGTAGTGGCCAAATTCTAGGATGACTAAGGACTAACAAATCTTCAACTCTTCCTCTACTATAGATCCTAGCCACTGGGATGAGAATCATGAACTCCGGACCCTACATTTGGATAAGAAATGTAGGCAAGAGTATGCGTTAGTACAAAAATGTACTAAATATGATAGCATGCATAAACATAACATAAGTGTTAGACAACATAAATAATAAAGCATAAGCAATGCACATAATAGATCATCACAACAGATAATGAGTACTTCTTGAAGTAACCTTGCTTCATCTTTATTTAAGACATGGGTAACCGCCTCTAGCCTTAATCATCATGGAACGCAAACTCAAGAAACAATCAAAACTCATCACCTATCATAACATATCATATTTTACTTTTAAGGACATGGAGAATCGCCTCTTGCCTTACTATAAAGGATCATGGGTAATCACCTCTTGTCCTTCTTACTTTGGGATCATGGGTAACCACCCCTTGTCCTTCTTACATTGGGATCATGGGTAATTTTCCCTTGTCCAACTTACATTATTGGAGCGTGGGTAATTGCCCCTTGTCTTATTCTAAGGAGTATAGGTAATCTCCTTTTATCCTACTCTAAGGAAAATGGGTAATTGCCTCTTATCCTACTCGAAGGAATATGGGTAATCGTCTCTTATCCCACTTTAAGGAATATAGGTAATCAACTCTTATCCCTCTCATTTAGAGGTCATGGGTAATCGCCTCTAGCCTCATCATTTTTAGAGTTCCTTAACTTAGATTCATTTTAGGTTAGAAATCCTTTCAACCTGTCATCATTCAATGTGAGAAATCCCTTCACATTCCTACATAAGAAATCATGTAGGGAAATCTCTTCCACAACAATCACATCAATAATCAACAATTAATAACATATGCTTCACTTTCGAAGCAATTCTTATCACAAATCATAAGATATGCTTCAATCTCAAAGCAATTCATAATGTATCTTATTTATCATATAAGAATAGGGATAAATCCATAAATTCTCCTTTAATAGACTAAAACCCATTTTACATCAATTTCTTTTTAAAAACATAGGTTAAGCATGGGTACATGGAATTTCATCATAAAATCATAGAATCCCCTCAATTCATGCATAATCAATCATAATTCTATCAATTTACTAGCATTCCTAAGAACCCACAACTTAAAAGAAAACCCTAACTGTCACGCCCCGAAGCTACCCCAAGGATGCAGACAAAAGACCTAGGATCACGAGTGACCCCAAGCTAACCCTGCTGGCATATCATAAGCATACTAAAGTAAAATTAAGTAAAGAAATATTGCGCGCAGCTAAACCATCATGTAAACTAAACTGATGGGGAATACCCATAAACTATCTAAATATATGAAAACCGAAATTTAACAACAGCTGAAAGGTCAAACTCAAATGCTAAAGATAAATCTAACTATGTCTAAAAATAACCTCTAACTAACTTGAAGTGTTGCAACATGCCACAGCTAAATCTAGCAAAAGCTAAAACTAAAACTAATAGCAAAGGAAACATATTTGTCGTCCTCAGAGAATGAGGACTCACCACTTGTACTGCTGAGCTGAAGATTGGGAACTAATCTATGCGTGATTTGGAAGCTGAGGACCTGAACCTACATCACGAGAAGATGTAGAGCAGAGTATGCATCAATACTTGAAAGGTACTGAGCATGCAAAATAGGATAAAGCTGAACAACAACCATAACTAAACCAAAGCATATATCTTAGAAATGGTAAGAGATAAGCATGATACTATATTGAGAATACTGAACATGAACTAACTAGATGCAATGACCAAGTTTATAACATGTTGATACTGAAATCTGACTATAACTGATAACATGGTTAATGCAATAAAATCTGAATGTAAGGGAGCTACTAATAACCGACATAAAACTACATGAGCTAAATGTGGAGTCTGATGTATATGCCCTTTGAGAGGACCCAATATACCCTGCCAGAGTTATATATGCATGACTGGCATGATCATTAAAATGTAATGCCCAATAGAGGGGACTTAACCTATGGGGCACATAGTTCTAAGACTTGAGGGTGACTGACCCTAGTCCACTCGGTATTAAGCTACTCCTAATTGATAATGTAATTGACAATTTATGACTGAAATTTTGTAATACTGGATAGCTCAAAAATATTGACATACTAACTGAAAATGCAACATTAATGTACTAATAATGAGGCATTCAAATCTTAGGCATGTATATGTTAAATAACTGGCCTAGTAGGTGTAATTCATGAACTAAAAGAACTACATAGCTAGGGTTCTGAATTTATGAAAACTTTACACAAAACGATACTAAAATCATGATAATCTGATTTGGATCATTCTAACAGCTAAAACCCAATAATTTCTAACATTCAAGAAACTTTAGGCCTACATGATATTAAGGGAATCAAGATTATGACTTAAATCTAGGGACCTAATGGGTGAAAGGAACCCACTAGTGGAATCCCACATACCTAGTGACGAAATTCATGGAGAAATCTTTCGAGTTTGATGTTGGAACTGATGAAAACTCATTGCGTTCTTGAACTAGGGCTTCGTTGACTTTCTCCTCTGTTTTTCTCTAACTTTGATCAATTTTTGGTGAATAATTGATTAGGGTAAGTTCTAATTAGTTTGCTAGGCTAAAAGTGACAAAAATGATGTATTTTAGGAGTTAAACGGTGTAGTTTAAGAGTCCAATGCATAAGGAAAAGACCAAACGACCCTGACTTATAATTTGCTGAAGCAGCCAATGGGACTGATCGATGATCCGTAGACTGATCCACGATCCTCTCGGTCCATCGATTGACTTCAGAGGATGGGTTCTCGGGGGTCCTAAGGGTCTCAACCTACGGACTGATCCATGATTTGCCCTGTCAGTCCGTCGATCGACTTCAGATGATGGGTTCTAAGATGGTGTTGCAGGTGGTGAACCACAGACAACCAAAACGGACCATGGGTTACCCTACGGTCTGTGGGTGGCAACTTTGGGTTGCACGTGCAACTTCTTGAAAACAAATCTGCATTTTGGTAGTTTTAGCATACGGGGTGTTACATTATCTCCCCCTGGGAACATTTATCCTCGAATGATGATTAAATTAGCTGGAGATGAAGGGTAAGACCTGCAAACCTTTCACTAAACACTGAAAACTAATTTATGACTAAACTATGTTCCAAGAACATACAAATACACTGAAAATGCAAGTATAAACTGAAGGAACATTATACTAAGATTGAATCTTCGCATGAATGACTGAAAAAGTGAAGAGGAACTATTACCTCAAGCTGGATTGGAATTGGAAGGAAAGAGATGAGGATACTTGGCCTTCATGACTTCTTCTGCTTCCCAAGTAACTCCCTCTACGGACTGACTCCTCCACAAATCCTTGACTGAAGTGGCTTCTTGCATTCCTTGCATAAGCTCTATGAGGATGCATGATCATAAAATGCATAATGATGAGTTAGAAGGTAGATCATAACTACGCATGAGAAGAATATCAAGAAAGTGATGAAGTTTTCCTAAAAACAACGTACCCTCTCTCTTATTAGATGTGGTGCACTTCATAACCCATGAAAATGACTCTACTTAGTCTGGCTTTTCAAACATCCTAGGACACTTAAACCTAATTCTCTGATACCAAGTTTGTCAGGCCCCGAAGCTACCCTCAGGACGCGGATACGGGACCTAGGATCACGAGTGACCCCAAGCTAACCCTGCTGGCATATCATAAGCATACTAAAGTAAACTGAAATAAAGAAATATTGTGCGGAAGTTAAATCATCATGTAAACTAAAATGATGGGGAATACCCATAAACTATCTGAATATATGAAAACTAAGAGTGTAACAACAGCTGTAAGGTTAAACTAAAATGTTAAATATGAATCTAATTATGTCAGAAAATAGCCTACAACTGACTAGAAGTGAGGGAACATGCCCCAGCTATATCTAGCAAAAACTAAAACTAAAACTAAAAGCAAAGGAAATATGTATGTCATTCTAAAAAATGAGGACTCACCACTGATACTGCTGAGCTGAAGATCAGGAACCGATCTATGCGTTATCTGGAAGCTGAGGACCTGTACCTATATCACGAGAAGATATAGCGCAGAGTATGCGTAAGTACTTGAAAGGTACTGAGCATGGAAAATAGGATAAAGCTGAACAAAAACCATATCTGAACAAAAGAATATATCTAATCAATGTTAAGAGATAAGCATGATACTATACTAAGAATACTGAACATGAACTAACTGGATTCAATGACCAAGTTTATAAGATATTGAGACTGAAATGCGACTATAACTGATAACATAGTCCATGCAATAGAATCTGACGGTAAGGGAGCTACTAATAACTGATATAAAACCATATGAGCTAAATGTGAAGTTTGATGTATACCCCCCATGAGAGGACCCAATATACCCTGCTAGAGGTATAGAGGCATGACTGGCGTGATCACAAAAATGTAATGTCCAACAGAGGGGACTTAACCTACGGGGAACGTAGTTTTGGGACTTGAGGGTGACTGACCCTAGTCCACTCGGTATTAAGTCAATCCCAATTGATTATGTAATTAACAATATATGACTTGAATTCTCTAATACTGGATAGCTAAAAAATACTGACATACGAACTCAAAATGTAACATTAATGTACTAATAATGAAACATTAAAATCTGAGACATGTATATCTTAAATAACTGTCTTAGCAGGTGTAATTCATGAGCTAAAAGAACTACATAGCTAGGGTTCTGAATTTATGAAAGAATCTACACAAAACGATACTAAAATCATGATAATCTGATTTGGATCATTCTAACCTCTAAAACCCAACAATTTGTAACTTTTAATAAACCTTAGGTCTAGATGATAATAGGGGAATAAGGATTCTGACTGAAATCTAGGGATCTAATAGGTGAAAGGAATCCACTAGTGAAATCCCACTTACTTGGTGATGAAATTCACAGAGAAATCTTTCGATTTTGGGGCTGGAACTGATGAAAACTCGCTACGTTCTTGAACTAGGGCTTGGTCGACTTTGTCCTCTGTTTTTCTCTAAGTTTGATTAATATTTGGTGAATAATTGATTAGGGTACATTATAATTAGTTTACTGGGCTAAAATTGACCCAAACCAAGTAGTTTAGGGGTTAAACGACGTAGTTTACGGTCCAACGCATAAGGAAAATACCAAACGGCCCATGACTTAAAATCTGCTGAAGCCGCTAACGGGACTGATCGACGATCCGTGGACGGATCCATGATTTTTCCTGTCAGTCCGTCTATCGACATCAGAGGATGTGTTCTTGGGGGTCCTGAAGGTATCGACCTATGAACGGATCGATGGTCCATGGATTGATCCACGATCCATCCTGTCAGTCCATCGATCGACTTCAGAGGATAGTTTCTGGGATGGGGTTGCAAGTGGTTAACAACGGACCACCAGAATGGACCATGGGTCACCCTATGGTCCGTGGGTGGCAACTCAGGGTTGCACCTGCGACTTCAGGAAAAAAAATCTGCATTTTGGAAGTTTTAGCATATGGGGTGTTACAGTAATTCAAATTAGGTAATTTATACTTCTCAATTTGGAGAACTTAGGGGTCCATGGGTGCAAGGATTCCATGAATTAAAAGCTATCATACCTTGTTATCAAATCCCAAAAGAAATTGAAGAATGGAGACTTGGTCTTGAACCCTAGCATAAATCTTCTTCTTCAAACTTCTAGAGAAAGAAATATTTTGGAGAGGAAGAACTTTGGTCTTCTTTTTGAATTTTAAAAGAATGACTTGAATGAACTAATTTGGGGTTAAAACCCACTTATATAGGGGTATTAGGCAAAACAACGTTTTATACAAATAAATAATTAGGAAAAGATCCAATTGCCCCTAAAAATAACTGCCAACCAACCACCTACGGACCCTGACCGATGAACCGTGGTGTGGCCGACGGTCAATCCTGCAAAACCATCGATCACTTCAGAAACAATGATTTGGGGCCCTGACCTACGGACCCTTAATCACATATTGTGGATTGAATGAAGGTCCATTTGTCCGGCCATGGTTCCTGAGCTTTGATCATTTTAGGTGGCCAATCGACGGACCACACTTACGGTCAATGCTCTAGTCCATGGACCGTGGTTGGCCTCCATCACATGACACCAGGAAGCTCTGAAAAAATGCTACTTTTCCCCTACTCGAATCTGAGGTGTTACTACGTGACACCCTTAACATCTTCAATTTCAATCACCCTATTACAAGACACTCGAGTTAACTTGTACGAACCAGTCTTCTTTGATTTTCCCTCTCTCGGAAAAAGTTCAAACCTAGAATTGAAAAGGAGAACGCGCTCACGTTACCAAATATCCTTGTGTAGGATTTTGGCATCATTTTACATTTTCTATGTAGAGAGAGGACTTCTCATATGCCTTTAAGCAAAATTCATCCAATTCAAGTAGTTGGTCTACATGGTTCCTCGAATCCATATCCCAATCTATGTTCACCCTGTTCAATGTCCATAAGGTTTTGTGCTCCAATTTAATGGAAAGTGAAAGGCCTTCCCACACACTAATTTTTAGGGGAGACATGCCAATGGGAAACTTGAAAGTTGTCTGATATGCCCTAAGTGCATCATTAATGTGGTCAGACCAATCAATGCGATTTCTATTAACTATTTATCAAATATATTCTCGATTTCCCTCTTAGAAATCTCAACTTGTCCACTTGTTTATGGATGGCAAAGTGTGGAAAACTTGTGCTTTACCCCATACTTGGACAAAAGTGTTTCAAATTGGTGATTATAGAAATAGGAACCACAATCACTTAAAATATATCTTGAAGTCCTAAATCTTGTGAATGTGCACCTATTTAGGAACTTAGTGACACTCCTGCCGTCGTTGTAAGGTAAAGAAACGACTACTAACCTTTTTGATACATAATCAACAAACACTAGGATGTATTAGTTAATGAAAGAGCTAACAATTCATCCAATGAAGTCAATCCCCTACATATCAAAAAGTTCAACTTTAAGAATTCTTGAAAGAGGCAGCTCATTTCTCCTTTAATCACTCCATTGCATTTTGCTTTGCACTCAAATTTTACAAAAAATATGTGCATCCCCAAAAAATTAAGGCCAATAATATCTGCATTGAAACACCTTTGAAGTAGTTCGGATACCTCCATGATGCCTACCCATTTGTGATGCGTGGAAAGTCTCAAACATATCTTTCACCACAACTTCATGAATGAAATGCATGATTATGTGATCAGCACACTCCTTAAAGAGATAGGGTTCATCCTAGACATACTTCATAACATCAAATAAGAACTTCTTCTTTTGATAGTTGTTCAATCCTTTTAGAATCAATCTACACACTATAAAATTTTCATAGTCAGCATGTCGTGGCATTGAGGTTTGAAAGATCCTCATCATTGTTCATCGAGAAAAGTATCATCGATGTTTACTTCTTTCACCAAAGCAACACTTTTTTCAGACCTTTATAGATGGTCCGCTACCTGATTTTTACAGTCATTCCTATCCTTTACTTCAAAACAAAACTCATGAAAAAAAAGTGCCCAACAAATCAATCTAGGTTTGGCTTCCTTCTTGGTCATCAAATACCGGAGGACTGCGTGATCAATATGCACTACAACTTTGTTACCCAAAAATTATGCTCTAAATATTTCAAAACCAAACATGACGGCTAGCAACTCTTTTTCCATCGCGGTATAGTTCTTTGGAGCCCAATTTAATGTCTTGCTAGCATAATACATGGGATGATAAAAATTATTCTTGCGCTGCCAAAGAATAACATAGAGCTCACTCCACATGCATCACACATTATTTCAAAGTGAAGACTCCAATCAGGTGTAATTATGATTGGAGCTGATATAATATTTTCTTTTAAGCTCACAAACACCTTCTTACAATGTGCATCAAAATCGAACACACTTTCCCTTTCAAGCAATCGGCAAAACAGAACAACTACATTAGAGAAAACCTTTATGAATCGATGGTAGAATTCAACATGGCATAGGAAACTCCTTACACCTTTCACCAAAATTGAGGGAGGCAACTTGATAATAATATCGATCTTAGTTATGTCAACCTCAATCCCTTTTTCAAAAATTGTATGCCCAAGGACTATTCATTACTTTACCATGAAGTGACACTTTTCCCAATTAAGGACCAAAATTGTTTGAATACATCATTTCAATACTTCCCCTAAATGGTTCATGCATTCTTCAAATGAGTCTCTTACAAAAGAGAAATAATCCATAAAACATTCCATAGACACCTCTACCATATCCGCAAATATTGACGATATGCACCTTTGGATAGTGGTCCATTCATTGCACAGCCCAAATGACATATGTTTGAAGGTAATGTCCCATAACAACAAGTAAATGCGGTTTTTCTTGATCTTTCGGTGCTATAGAGATTTGAATGTATCCCAAATAACCATATAAGAAGCAATACAACTCTTTTCCCACAAAACGATCAAGTATTTGTTCGATAAAGGGCATAGGTAAATGGTCTTTATTGGTACACAACTTTAATTTCAAGTAATCCATGCACACTTTCAACTAAGTCACTAGCCCAGTAACTATAAGCTCACAAATGCCTCTTTTTTTAGGGATACATTGAACCGAACATACCTATTGGATGTCTGCAATAGGAGAGATCTAGTCTTCCATTCTTTTTGGGCTTCCATCATCAAGGGATGTGTGTATTCACCCATGGAGTCCTTTCCTCCATGGGGTCCCCAAGGTTTCCAAGTTCTCCTTTTAATTTCAATTGGTTCAAGTTGGGGTTTCAATCCAATTTTATGGGTTTTATTACATTGTGATTGATTGTTGTTGAAAAAGTCTCCACATGAATCAATGTTAATGCATGATATTTAGTTGAACATATGTTGACCCATTCCGAAATTATGATTTCCTACTATAAGCCTATGATGAACCCATGAACCTATGCATTATTATTTTATGAAGATATGCATGTTTTTATGAAGTTATTGTACATGAATTGATGATGCTTTGAAGGAAAGTATTGATGCTGTTGTAAAAGGATTTCTCACTTACTATGATGGTCATGATTGTGAAAGGTATTTCTCACAAATGAATTCACATTGGTGAAAGGTTTTCTCATCCATTTTTAATTTTGTTTAAGGAGCTATTCAACGTTTTGATCTTGAAAGATGTGGATTGGTAATTACCTTTCATATATCAAACTGATAATTGACTTTCATCTATTTGACTGGAATTTAGACTTAGCACCAAGAGGACTTGAGCTGGAGGCTCAAATATGGTAGGAGATAATATTCAAAAGCAAAAAATGTATTTAATATATAGTAATGAAAACACATCTTAATCATTTCTAAACAAAGTTATAAATCCCAGCATAATAAAAAAGTCAACATTTCAAAATAATGCAAAAAATAAATTTAGAGAATGACTGTCATGAATTAGTAAACAGAAAAAGCCAAATATCTAAAAAAAACAAAAACAAATTATATAAAGAGCCTAAAATCCCCAAAAAATGATTCCAAAATTGAAAAAGATTAGTCAAGTCAACAAGAAACAATATATAAAATAATTTTTTTCCCTAGAACTTAAACAAATGACTAATTCCCTGATAAAATTAACGTGAAAAAATTAGATAAATATGTTGGTGAGTTAGTATTCTTATGATATTAACATTTTCTTTCCTAAGAAGTTCGATTTGACTTTCTACAGGAATATCATAGATTTAGTGAGTTCATTTTCAACAAAAAAATACCACAAAAAATTATTCCCCTTTGTTTGTCTTAATTGCATAGGCCGGAAGAAAGAATGCTTTGGACATATAATTTGAAATGCTATTTTTAAGAAATGATTTAAAAATATCACTTTAATATTTCCAAATCTAAGAAACTTTTGTTTCATCTAAATATAATCCTTAGAAACATCATTCTTTTTTTATTTGGCAACAACGACAAACTTTGCCACAATGATTACATGCTTGAGTAAATATTTTACCAAGGGTAGTACTGAATTATTTTTACATATTGGTCAAAAATAAGAAATGATATTGATGATCTTCACTTGTAGAAATAGGCAGTTAAAATTACGTGTCTGAAATCTCACGCCTCATTCTTTAATAGCATGTTTCGCATGAAAAAATACACTACTTTTAGAAATAACATTATGCCGGATGTTACTATGAATTGATATGTTTATTGAATATAAATGTTCATCACCTATTCATTTTATCCACAATAACCTTTTTTGGTTTTTAACATTTTATCAACAATCCACAATTACCATCAAGCATTATGCCACGACCCGATCCTACACCCTGAACGTGGCCGTTACTCAAGAACCATTTTTGGTTTCTAAGCGAACCCTCATCCTGGCTGACTACAAGAGGAAAACTAACTCAAGCATACAAAGCTTAAAAATGAATAAAAATTCATGAAACTTAAATACAAAGCTTTAACTAAAAAGAAAACTCTGAATAATATAATATATTCAACTCGCCCCAAAATGGGTAACCTAAGTCTTTAAACCATTTAACAAAATAAATGAACACACTTCTGAAACACTATTGTCTATCTTTCAAAACTGTAACTGATAAAGATGGAAGTCGGGATAAGACCCACGACATCCTAATAACTGTAAAGTAAATGAAATCCTCCAGAAGAAAGGAAGCTCAGCATAGCTAACTCGAACTCCATGTGGTATCCACGAAGGTCCTGTTGATGACCCTGAATACATGTATCTGCATCATGAAAGGATGCAGGCCAAATGGCTCAATACGTGGAATGTATGAGCATGTAAGGGGAATTCTAAAGCATAACATAAGATTGAAACTTGATAAAAACGGAAACATACTTAACTATTTTCAACCTTACTCAGCTTAAGGAATACTAAAAAATAATCAAAACTACTCAAACTTTCTCAACTCAGAAGTACTCAAGGATAAGATACTCGACTCAGTAATTAGGTTCTCAATTCAGTGAAACTCAACGATAAGGTACTCGATACAATGAAGCACAAATCAACTCAAGATACTCAACTCAAGATACTCAACTCAGAGGTACTCAACTCAAGGTACTCAACTCAAGACACTCAACTCGAAATACTCAACTCATGATACTTAACTCAATATAAAGCAATAATACACATGCAATAAATGGAAAGATTTTAAAACAGTAGAAAACAACTCAATTTACTCATATAATAAAGCGATATAATACTGTGGATAGAAACTCAATGTATTGAAAATATAATAATACTCGATGTGTATATAAAAATACAATATAACTCTGTGGGAGTTTCTCTAACCAACAACCATCAGTATGAGCCTAAGTGATGATACAACGTCGTTCCATGCTGCCAGAACTGTCCTATACTTTGCCTTCATGTAGAACGCCTTAATTAAGTGGATCCACTAGTCTATGCTAAAAATCACTATGGATTCATCTAAAAAGTATGATCCTTTCTACCCATGATGGCTACATGGTTTATGGAGACTTGAGTTATTATGAACTCGCGTCCCCATATCCGTGGTCAATACTACTCCCAAAATATACTCAGCTCATAAGTTTTAAAAACAAAACTCTTTCTTTTGTTTGAGATAATTACTCATAATTTAGCTTCAAAGCTCTCTTGGAAATCGGTATTTTATTTCATTCTCAAATGTGAAAACATTTTTTAACTCTTGGATTACTTAGTTCCCATATAATCTTTGAAGAAATGAACTTTACTCTTACTCTTTACTCAATTCAAAGCTTAAATCTTCAAACAAAGTTTAAAACGTTTGTAAAAGACTTCTTAAAATATGGTTCATGCCGAATTGTGGACGTGAATGACTCATTGCAAGGTTTTCAATAACCATAGATAGAACTAAATACTCGGAACTCAACAACTCAGAACTCAAGAACTTCAGTGATACAACTCACTTCAAGAATGCGCAACTCATAAGGGTCACGCGGAATTATGGGCATGAACAACTCAACTCGAGGACTCAATGATACACCTCATCTCAAGATTTCTCGACTCATACGGTTTATGCGGAATTATGGGCTTGAACTACTCAACTTAAGGACTTCATGGGTAACATGTAATAGTTTCAAGATTAGGAATATAATCTCATAAGGGGTTAGGAACTCAATACTCAAGACTTAGAACTTGAAGATACTACTCCTCTCAAAGATGATCAACTTATCAAGTTCATGCGGAAATTGTAGACATGAACGACTTGACTCGAGGTTCTACATAATAATATGGAACTCAAGTATGTGACTCTTTTCATTCTCATACTTACTTCCTTAAAACATAGCTCAAATAGATAGTTTATCTCAAATGATCCACAATTGAACTCAAAGACTTACTTGAACACTACCCTTAACTCTCCCTTGAATGTGTTATGAATTCAAAAGTTATGGTTCATGATATGAAAGATATCGTGATGATAAAGTAGAATCATGAATACATTCTCCTCACTCTCATACTCACTTGCTCCAGTCTTCAAACAAGTTATTAGAAATTATAGAAGACTCCTCAAAAATACTCAAAGGGACTTTCTCAAAAAAAAAGTTCGAAAGAATTCTCAAAACTTGACTCGCAACTCTACCTTGAATTTGATTTATGAATTCAAGATTGTGATTTGTGATAGGAAAGATCTCATGATGTTTAGGAGTGTTTTTAGATAGTTAAACATGAGAAACGATCAAGAAATCACTGTCTGGAAGCAAGTCCGCGACGCGGAGAAACATTTAAATATTTGGTTGCGAAATAAATTTTGAGGCAGAACGGTCCATGACCACTCCGCGACGCGAAGAAAATTTTTCCAATCCTGAGGAACAAGTTTGCGACGCAGACCTGGTACCTAGATTCGTCGGACTTTTTCCTTCTTCGTTTTCTAACCCCAATTTGCCTAAACTCGATTCTTTTTCTCAAATTCTATGTAGATTCAGATACCCACTACATGTACACAAGAATCTAATCAAATACAACTCTAAAATCGACACAATTTCCTCAAGAAACTCATCAATCTCATCGTAACTCAAGAACGAAAGTCAATTTCAAGAACACAATTCAAGAACATCAAACCTTCAACTTTCTAGATCGAACTTAACGCTAAAATTAACATGATTGGCGTGTGGGTGACCAAAAACTACACTATGGAATCTTATCTGCCTCTTAGGAATCAAACCCATGGCGAAAAACCACAAGAATCTTGATGAACGCTTGATCCTCTCCTCTTTTCTCTTCTTTTCTCTTCTTGAACCCTCAACTAGAACCCTAAGCATAGATTAGGATTATAAAACTGGGCCTAATAGAATTAAACCCTTAAACCTTTACTAAAAATGAATTAAATCTGATTGGATAAGGAAAAGACCAAAATACCCCTTACTATTTTCGGGTAACTTTCCTTAACTAGACAACCTAACTTCAAAAGAGAATATCTCACTCATACAAACTCGAAGCTTAGCAAACTCGGTTGTGTTGGAAATATAATTCAACGACCTTGCATTTAATACCGTTTAGCCTACCTAACTCATTCTGTACTAAGAATTATGGTCATTTGAACTTGACTCAGAACTTAGAAGAACTAAGGAATGACTTGAATGAATTCTCTCTAGTTCTTTTTTGGAACTGAAGGTACTATATATAGTCGCCTTAAAACTCAAGAAAATATTAATTCCTCGGTAAAATCCTACTCACAATGAAGGATGGTGCAAGTCTTAGTTCAAAATTTTTCTGGGGTGTTACAATATCTACCCCTTGTGATCATTCGTCCTCTAGTGACGACTAGAGTGGGTATGGAACGGGTTAATCTTACTAAGGTCTGAGTCTAATTTTATGCTCTTGCTATATTCACGCTTAACCCAAATTCTTAGGTTCGGGTTCTATACCTCTCTACAGGGAAGTCTCATCCCAACACTATTACTCTTTACCACCACATTGGGCTCATATCAAGAATCACCTAATGTTTAACAAAACCATGTTCAAGCTTAGTACTCTAACAACTCCATGGATTCCTACTAACCAGCTCCTTAGGAAATTTTTAACACTTGACTTGATTTCTCATCTTGTCATTTCCCAGTAGGTCAAAAGCTGACACTTGAAAGCTATGGACCTATTCCATCAGCTCTAAACTGGTCTATGCTTTCTTTTACTCTAACACTCGGGAGACGGTTATTTTATAACTATCGAACTCTCAATACGCAGGTACAAAGACCTCTTTCTAAGGTGTTTCTCTTAGCCTCTTTTGATTACGCACCCTCTATGTACACCTCTTAATGCTTCTTGTTATTCTTGTGACTTAGCCACACTTTAATGCCCTTATCTAAAGATTAGGTTCTCTCACTTGTACCACTCATATTTATTGCAGCTTATCACCTCAATTCTTCACCTACTCTATTTCAAGTATTCTAGATCAAATCTCAAGACTAACATCATCACCCTTATGTTGCTATTCTTTTGATCATGACACTCATCTCAAATTCAAGCTTAATGTTTATTACTAAACCCGAATATCAATATGATTGCTCGCCTACCATACTATACCTCATTACTTGATCAGTTCTATAACCTTCTGAACATCATGACCCTCTCAAACAAATCATAACCCTAGCTTTGATCTATCACTTCATAAATAGTCTGCTCTCTTATTCAACACGTGAATTTAGTTTCCTCTAATACGATCGTACGTCGACATCAACTCTATTCTGGTTAACAAATATATACTCTATCTCATCTTGACTAGCAACTCTGACTCTACCCATAAGGAAAAACTCCTCATCAATAATTTACTGGTTGCATGAATATAGTAATATAGCTCTTCAAAATATAGCTCTTCAAAACACTATCTCTCTTTCTTAGATCACTAAACCTCTGCATACTTTCCTTTAACTCTGGGCTCTTTCACTACTATTGCTCATGATCTCGTAACTAATGCTACCTTTTGGGGTAGAAATATTACCCAAGCACTAAGCATACCTCCTCAAAAGGATCTCAGCTGAAACAAGGCTTAGGGAAGATAGTACAACTCATTTTTAGCTCAAATGCATGATTTATATAATTATGGGTGCATTCCTCTGAAACTGAACACTTAACTTACTCTTGGGCTTCTCTCAATCCCCTTTGAAGTCTCATGACTTCCTTAAAACTCTTGCGAAGAATAACTCATCGATAAAGGACAAACTTTTCTTTTCAACCATCTCTAGTATGATGGGTAGTTGAATGAATCTCAGAAACGCACTATGATTAATAAATCTCCATGACTTCGATCTATTGCATGATTAAGAACATGAAAGAAAGGAAACTTTTCTTAAATGTCTGTAGTACCTTATTTATAGAAGTGGGCCCTCACAACCATAAACAAGATCATATTGACACGGCTTTATAGACACCCTAGGACACTTGAAGTCTGCGCTCTGATACCAAGTTTGTCACGACCCGATCCTACACCCTGTATTTGGCCGGCACTCGAGAACCATTGTTGGTCTCCAAGCGAACCCTCATCCTGGGTGACTACAACTGGAAAACTAATTCAAGCATAAAAAGCTATAAAATGAATAAAAATTCATGAAACTTAAATACAAAGCTTTGACTCAAAATAAAACTCTGAATAATATAATATATTCAACTCACCCTTAAATGGACAACTTAAGTCTTTAAAACATTTAACAAAATAAATGAACAAAGTTCTGAAACTCTACAGTCTATCTATTAAGCCTCTAACTGGCAAAGATGGAAGTCGGAATAAGACCCACAAAATCCTAACAACTGAAAAGTAATAAAATCCTCCGAAAGCAAGGAGGCTCACCATACCCAACTCGAAGTCCATGTGGTATCAACAAAGCTCTTGTTGATGACCCTGAATACCTGTATCTGCATCATGAAAGGATTCAAGCCAAATGGCTTAGTATGTGGAATGTACGAGCATGTAATGGGAATTCTAAAGCATAACATAAGCTTGAAATTTTATAAAAAGGGAAACATACTTAACTCTTTTCAAGCTTACTCAACACAAGGGATACTCAAGGATACTCAAAACAACTCAAACTTTCTCAACTCAGAAGTACAGAAGGATAAGATACTCGACTCTATAATAAGGTTCTCAACTCAGTGAAACTCAATGTTAAGGTACTCGATACAATGAAGCACAAATCAACTCAAGATACTATATTCAAGATACTCAACTCAATGATACTCAACTTAAGGTACTAAACTCAAGATACTCAACTCAAAATACTCAACTCATGATTCTCAACTCAATATAAAGCAACAATACACATGCAATATATGAAAAGCTTTTAAAACAATAGAAAACAACTCAATTTACTCATAAAATAATATAATATTGTGGATAGCAACTCAATGTATTGAAAAATACAATAATACTCAATTTGTATATAAAAACACAATATAACTCTGTGGGACTTACTCTAACCGACAACCACCACTATGAGCCTAAGTGACAATACATCGTCTTGCCCACGCTGCTAGAACTGTCCTATACTTTGCCGTCATATAGAACGACTTAACTAAGTGGATCCACTAGTCTATGCTGAAAAGCACTAAGGAGTCATCTAAAAAGTATGATCCTTTCTACCCATGATGGCTACATAGTTTATAGGGACTTGAGTTATTATGAACTCGCGTCCCCATATCAGTGCTCAATACTATTCCCAAAATATACTCAACTCATATGTTTTAAAAACAAAACTCTTTCTTTGGTTTGAGATTATTACTGAAAACTTAGCTTAAAAGCTCTTTTGGAAATCAGTATTTCCTTTCTTTCTCAAATGTGAAAACGTTTTTAACTCTTGCAAACACTTAGTTCCCATATAATCTTTGAAGAAATGAACTTTACTTTTATTCTTTACTCAAGTCAAAGCTTAGGTGTTAAAACAAAGTTAAAAAATTTGTAAAAGACTTCTTAAAAGATGGTTTATTCCGAATTATGGACGTGAATGACTAAATGCAAGGTTTTCAATAAACATAGATAAAACACAATACTTGTTACTCAACAACTCAGAACCCAACAACTTCAGTGATACTACTTACTTCAAGAATGCTCAACTCCTAAGATTCATGCGGAATTTGGGCATTAACAACTCAACTCGAGGACTCAATGATACTCCTCATCTCAAGACTTCTCAACTGATATGGTTCATGCGGAATTTTGGGCATGAACTAGTCAACTTAAGGACTTCATGGGTAACAATGAATAGTTTCATGATTAGGAATATAATCTCAGAAGTGATTAGGAACTCAATACTCAAGACTTAGAACTTGAAGATACTACTCCACTCAAAGATGCTCAACTTATTAAGTTCATGCGGAAAATATGGTCATGAGCAACATGACTCGAGGGTCTACATAATAATATGGAACTCATGTATACGACTTTTTTCATTCTCATACTTATTTCCTCAAAACTTAGGAGAGTTTTTAGATAGTTAAACATGAGAAACGATCAAGAAATCACTATCTGGAAGCAAGTCCACGACGTGGAGATGCATTTAAATATTTGGTCGCGAAATAAATTTTGAGGAAGAACGGTTTGTGACCACTCCGCGACGCGGAGAAAATTTACATATTCTGAGGAACAGATCCGCGATGCTCTCAACCCTTATTACTATGCCAATAGATCATCAACCGTTAGAATGCTCTCTTTGTTTCTTTCTGAAACCATCATAGAAGGGTTTTGCAGATATATTCTTAAGCTTTTATTTAATTTATATGTACAATAACTTTTTTTTCTAATTTTGTTGTTTGTTTCAATATGAATGAATATTTTTTTATAAGTATAGGTGTAAATTAACTTAACTAAAAGGAATGTGTGCAACTACGGTCCCTCCAAATGGACCTTTCTTATCAATAATAAAATAAATGTGTTTTTACATCTTCTAGATTTCGAGAATTTAGAAGAAGCTATAATTAATCTCGTCATTAATATTATTAATAAGTTAAAATTGTTCTTACTATTAGAATGTAAATAACACATATCAACAATTTGTACTTGTAGCATCTTTGATGAATTAATTACACCCTAATTATTTTTCTTCTCTAGTAGGATGATTGCGTTGGATTTGATGTATAAAGTACAAACTAAAGCTGTATTTGAGCGCACCTTCTTTTTGGAATTGGATAGGAAAGACATATCATTCAAAGACATTAGGGACGCGGTTCCATTTGTACAGAAGTGGTAAGGAAATACTAGAAATTGATCCAGATGTGGTCGATGAAGATAATCTATGTCTGTGGTTTTCTTGCGATATTGAGTTCATAGGATACATAAAAGGAATCGAGCTTTACTCCAAAGGAAAAGATACTATTGTGGACAGTAAGAATCAGGAAACATATATTTATATTCTAATTAAACATTACTTTCTAACATCAATTATAGAGCATAAGTCATTTTTTCCAAAGGATTAACTAGTATTACCACCTGGTCAAGGAACCAGTCCTTTTTAAGGTGTCTTAATCTTGATGATCTTCCTTTAATGCTTTTTGTGATTTTTGATAAAAATGTAAAAAGCAAAGAATTTGATTTTGGATAGAAATAATAAGTAATGAACTTTTAGATTCAATGAACATATTGAATTCTTAGCAAATAATATAAAGTTTTACGTGAATAACAGCTAAACCAGGTGGGGTCTGGCGAACAAATTGGTATATACAAACAATGAAATATACTGCTAAGGTAATTTTTAAATTAGAGTTATTATTTCTTTCCTAGTGTACTGGATATCATAAATTTATGGATATGTATTGTCTTCTTTTTACAGCAATAATTAATTAATATTGATAACATGAAGTAACAAAAATAATGTCCAAAGAGAACCTACTCTTGCTTTGTAATTGCATCCGTCCATGACAAAAGTCTCAAGATCCAATGAACTTTTTAGAGATCTGAAAATTCCAGGGAAATCCAATTAATCAAAGGCTATGATAATCTCTAAGAATTTCCAGCCTAATGGTGGAGGCCGCCACTCGTCCAAATCCAACAACCAAAATATGAAACAGAGGTAGCATTTGATAGTTTATTGGGCGAGTTTCAAACTCATTCCACCCCTAGAAAAATACACCCCTTTAAAATTGCAAAACCCAAAACTAGAGGAAATTGATCCTGAAGCATGCTACTATGCAGCAAATAGTCATAGCATTAGTGTACTAGTTGCTAACACTTCCTTTCCTTGATTATATAATTTGTTTGTGTTTGATACAAAAATTGCGAGTTGTTAGTGGTAAATAAAGCAATGACATGAAAGTTCAAAAACAACGGGAGATGAGAGTTGTTGAAGCAATATATCTACGTAATCCTTCATTACTCCAAAGTATGATAATTCAATCTTGTGATTATTTTTATTTCTAGCCAGTTTTGATAATACGCTGTTGTGTCGAGTGTCTTGGTGGAAACATCATCTCTACCCTAGAAAGTTGGGATTAAGGTCTGCGTACATTCTACCTTCCCAATATTCCGCTTGTGGGATTACACTATGTCTGTTGTTATCATTGATTTGTTTCATCTAAAATCATTTCCATTGATCTTATTTTAGTTGTGGATGTTATTTCTTTTAAATTGGTGTTTATTTCCACGCAATCCTTCTATAGGTTCTAGAGATGAGACTGTTCATAATGTTCAACTGTTATACCCATAACTCCTATGCTTCAATAGGAGTCATGGGTTTATCAAGTGTGTGCCGATCATTATAAAAAGTCTCGTCTCCCGGACCCAGATAAGGACTGCGTGGAAATAAAAACCAATTTAAAAGAAGTAACATCCAAAAAAAAAGGATAGTTGGAAAAGATATTATTTCAAAAAATATCTTTTATGAAGAAACAAACCAACAATAACAACATACCCAATGGAACCCCCGAAGCGGGCTATGGGGAGGGTAGGATGTATGCATACCTTTCTCCTACTTTTGTGCCAGAGAGATTTTCTTTTTTCTAAGACCCTCGACACAACAACCAATTATCAAAACAAGCCAGAAATTAAAAAAAATCCCCTAAGATTGAAGAAACATACTTTGGTGGAATTCTAGATTCCGTGGATAAATTGCTTCAATAACACTAATCTCCCGTTGTTTCTGAACATCCATGTCATTGATTTCTTCACCCACTACCACTCTCCATTTTGAATCCAACACAAACTAACTAATTATCAAGGAAGAGAAGTTTTAGCAACTTGTACACTAATGCTATGACTACCAGCTGAATAGTAGCATGCTTCATCATCAATATCCTCTATTTTTGGGTTTGACAAATTTAATGGGGGTATTTTTTTCGAGTAGTAAACACTTTATAAAACCATTCACATTCTTAAAGATTATTATCAATATAAATGCATTTCACATTTACAAACTATTTATTCTCTGTATTATAGAATTCCCTCCTTTTATTAGAAATAATAAGGTGGAAGCCGGCTCTTTAGTGCAAAAGAAATTTGAATTTTATAAATTATTTATTTACAGTGTTTAATTTCCAAATATTTGCCGTAAAGGTCTTAATTAATTTACTTTTCACTTTGCAACTAAAACAACAATAATATACCAAGTAAAATCCTACAACCTTCCACTTTGCAATTACATTTCTATAAGAATGTATTTTTTTAACATTAAACAAATTGTTGTCATATTTTTACAAATATTATCACTACTAATGTTATTAAACCAAAATATATTGTAGCAATTAAAAAGTTCCAAATTGGGAAAAAGTATATATATCATAAATTTTGTATAGGGTAGAGTATGAACAAATCTCAATACAACATGGACCTAAATATTTCTCAAGCATATCCCACGACAAGACTCTTAAATATTAAACCCTACATTATATGGGGCTGATATTTCAAGCCATACATCACATTCATTTATTTTATGTTGTCTATGGTCAATTTTCTAACATTCACATTGTTGATTTGCATATGTTGAAATACCACAAATTGATCTAATTCCAAGCTCTCCAAGTTAGGTTAATCAAATAATACCTTTTTCCATTACACCCTCCATCAAATACATGTATCTATTAAAGAGGAACGAGACCACTCCAGTTCAGATTAGTGGAAGGGTTCAATTTGCAATACTCTAAAACCAAAATTTTCATCGATGTATTCTTATATGCAAATTGAGGAAATTCAAATGTAGCTCTAAGTAAAAAGTCCAAAGTAAATTCTTCAACATTAGCAGGTTTTGTAGTAAAATATATCAATAAATCATTAGCTATAAGAAATTTTTACTAGAAAATAGAGAAAATCAAACTAAAATTTTGAATTTTTTGGAAAGACATCCAGTAATGAAGATTTTTTGTTCGGAAGTCACAAAATCTAGAAACTCATTTTTTTTGGTCACTAGAATGCTAAATAAGAGGATTCAAAATTGAATGATACCTCAACGTACTTTGAAAGAAACCTCCATCGCCTAGATATTACGCAACTTCTCGCAATTTGTTTTGCTTCTAAAAACATTAAGGGAATGTGGATTAAGATTGAATCCGGTAAATCACTAAGTCGGTATCCTCCCACCATGATTCTTTTGTGCAATTCCATGAAGTAAAACCTTCAATTGAAGTTTCTTATGGTTGGCTGCTCCTTTGAGTTTATGATGATATAATCTAGGTTGGTTCAGTTTAGACCAACTGGATAAAATGAGGCATTGATATGCTCAAATTACACCTCTTTTCAGAACCATAAGCGATCATTATCATGTAAAGAACCCAACTTGTAGGTTGGGGTCGATCCCACGAGGAATATGGTGTAGACTTAAGTTCAAGAATGATTATATTCGTTTAGCCAATGTATTTCCGAGACAAATAAGTAAAAGGGGG
>JAJOOH010032718.1:0-20062 GCA_029582605.1 Solanum gracilifrons
AATTGATTTTCTTTTTGCATTAGTATTAATTTGATTTTGATTTAAGTTTTATTATAATTATCAACATCTATGAACTATAATCTTTATTGGACCATTCCTAATTCTAAGTTTTAAACTTGAAATAATATATTAAAAGATAAAAACTATGAAATAGTATAAGAAATATTTTTAAATTATATCAAAGTAAATATTTTTATGTATAAAATAAAATTTTAAAATTATTATAATGTAGGGTTGGTTTGGTTTCGGGTTGGTTTTTTTTAGTTAAAACCAAACCAACCCAAATATAGTTGGGTTTTTTTTCCAATATCAAACCAAGTCAAACCAAACCACTAGTCGGGTTTTTTTTTCGGTTTGACTCAATTTGCGGTTTGATTCGATTTTGTACACCCCTACATTTTACAATATCTTTGTAGTGAAGTATATTTCGCACACTTAATAAGTCTATTCACGTATATATAATATTTCTATCTAATTGTATCATTGTGGATAATAAGTCTATCCGTGAGTTCTTTGCTATCGTTATAGATTCCTTTTTCTACCACTAGTCCACTAGACCAACAATATACTCTACTAATACAAGATCAATCTACATAACGCAAAACTTGTATCTGCCCCCACTCCGCAGTATATGGCTTTAAGTTTGATGCCTAAAATAACACATAAAAAATCATTGTACGTAGAGTCATTTCATGTTTACACATAATTTTCTAGGGTCAGAAGATAGGATTAGTAAATTGAATGACAATGTCCCTTCAGCAACTGGTTGACAGAAAACTTCCAATTCATACAAGGTGGTACCACCAACTGGGAAGGCACTGACTCCAATGCATACAAAACAGCTGATTATTATAAATAAAAATTTATTTTTACTTGTACATTTTAATATATTAGGAATTTTTTTTCATATTTTTATTGGTTTTCCATCCGGTGTTCAGATCACATATTGGAGCTTTGACTAAATTCGAATCACACATGGGCTCATTCGGGGTGGCGCTTCCAACATGATTTTCTCCATACCGAGAGTCAAACTGAGACCTCTAGAAGGTAAAATAGTCTCACCACTGTACCGCAATTCATGTTGGTCTTTTTTCATATTTTACTTTAATATTGACCATTCATTATATTTCTTAATACTATTATTTCCCAATTTTTATTATCATTATACACTAATTTATAAAACTATTATTATAAAATATATATTAATTTATAATTATCTAAGAAGAGTGTGAACTGGACAAGCAAAACCGGACGAAGGAGTTATAAATTCACTAACTTGCATGTCTCTTTAATTTTAAGGCACAGCTCCCCATACCTTGATGTAAACACATGACATCAGTAAATTGAAATTTGAGAATGCAAATTGAAAAATTTAGGAAATGTATAGTAAAAACGCTGAGGAAAAAGAAGTAATATACGCCGAATACCCAATTAAATTAGTAGGTGTTTGACTATAGATTTCAAATATTTTTTATTTTATTTGAAATTTTTAAAGTTGTGATTGGTTATAATTTTTTACAAATAATATTAATATTGATCATGCTTGAATGTACTTAAATACAACTTTAAAAGAGAAAAATAAATTACAAAACAAGCTACTTTCCGAATTTGAAATTCAACTTCAAGTTGAATTAAGAACTTTCATGTCCCAACAATATTTTCCAGGGGTGGAGCCATATAGGGTCAGGGGCGGCTCAACATATGTGAAGCTCTAAAGCGAAATTTTTATTAGAGGCCTAGAATCTTAACATGCCTCAAAAACCTAAACAAACATCATATTTATTTATTTAAAATTTACTTTTCTTACATATTTTAGATGCAAATTATTTACTTAAAAAAAAAAATTTATCAATGATTTCTTCAAATATTTATTTTTTCAATTATTAGTTTAACATAAAGATTTCGTCAATTCAACGTTGAAAAACATTTTCACTAATATAATTATTCTTCACTAGGGTTTTACCTAATCCTATAAAACAAGGTTTTAGGTTTTTGCATGTTTTTTCACAGCAGCCTAATGAGCCATAGGCTATTGCACGTGGTTGCATGGTATCCCTTTTAATAGACTTCTTTCATGGGCTTCGACCTGGGCCTTCATTCAACCATCTTCTTCTTGTATCTTATTTCTTATTGGAAAAATTATATGAAATAACAAACTATTAATTCAAATTAAATGTTATAGCTATAGTTTATTTTATTTGTAATTCGCAGCGAACATCTCATTTTTTTGCCATCTGGTTCGGTATATAATTAGTCATTTTCGATATACAATTACCCATTCGGTATACAAATGTATAAAATGAGTTTGCGTTTGTATAAAGCAAGAGAAAAGTGTATATACAAATACAAATACATATATTTTCGTCCTATACACTTATAATTATACAAATACAGATCTTATTAAACAAATTACAATGTATAAATGATTTTATACAAAGCTGAACAATTTGTATAAAATTGAATGTATCTAGCGAATTATACAAATCAAAAGCTTCATAACAAACATAAAAATTTGTTATGGAGTGCAAACTATAGTTATAACATATAAATATAATTTTTATGTTTACTATATGTGAAAATTGCTTCTTCTTATTTCGTTTCTTGTTCAAATCTTCTATCTCATTTCAAAATTAAAAAAATGAACTAAGACGAAGTAAAACGGGTTAAAATTCTCGTTGAACTATACAAATTTTTATGACTTTCTCCTCCATTAGTAGTTGAAATCACTTGTACTTATGCCATTGTCGAAAAATGTTAAATAAGTCTTAATTTGCTTGATGGCCGAATGATAAATTTTAATCCTTGTAAAATTAGATAAATTGTAGCATAGGAAGCCGCCGCGTGTTCCTCACGTGAAAAAATTTACTAATCCACTTTTGGGAAAGTTCTAGCTCTCAAATAACTAAAAATATTTATAATAAGATATATTTCTCTAAGTTGCTAGTGGTTATTTTAGTTAGATTGTTATTTTTTAGAATGTTATTTGTGTCTTATGTTGTAGTTTGAGAGTTACGTACCAATGTCGAAGTGAATTATTCCCAAACTTATTAAGTTATTATTGGTGTAAACTAGTGTTTGCTATGTGATACATTAATATTTTGTTTTTTCATTTGGTATCAACTTATTTGATATTCATATTAGATTTTTATTTATTTGAATTTGTGCAGTGTAGGACACATTTGGAGGAAATCTACTTGTTAATTTATTTTTCATATTTTAAACTTGAAATTGCCTTGAATTAAGAGAGAAATAACACCATCAATTCTACTAGTATGTGATATTTTGGTGAAAAAATACCATTAGTTCTTTTTCTTTTTGGTTTTCCACCCGGTTTTCAGAGTCCACATTGGAGCTCTGACTAAATTCGTGAGCTCTGACTAAATCTGGACCACGCTCTGCAGAGTCCATTCGAAGGTGACACTCTCAACCAAGTTTTCTCTATACTCAAAGCTCGAGCCCGAAACCTCTAAGGGTGAAACATTTCGATCAGTGCACCACAAGGTCCACAACCCAGATTACCATCAGCTCTTTATTAGTCACTAATAAAAGTCAATATTTGATGATGAAGTGAATTTTCAAAAACAATACCACCATAGCAAAACAAATCAAATGGGGAACTACCTTTTGATTTTATTTCTCCTTTTTGTCCATGGGATTATTACTGCACAAAGTCAACTCTCTGTTTCTGATCAGATTCTCCCGCCGAGCTGTCCGGCGCCGGATCCTACACTTAATTACAGGCCGATCATCGGAATCGTGAGTCATCCCGGCGATGGCGCCACCGGCCGACTCAGCAACGCCACTAATGTCTCTTACATTGCAGCTTCCTATGTTAAATTTGCTGAAATGGCGGGTGCTAGAGTCATTCCCCTCATATACACAGAGCCTCCCGAAGTTCTCAATCAAGTATTTAAAAATCAATCTTCCTTTGCTAAAATATGATTATTATTTATCTCGGATTTAAGCTCTAGTTTGGCTGTAGATTTTGATAATAGTAGATTTGTGAAATTTGGTCAATTTTTGAAAATTCATCTAAAATGTGAAATTTTGCTACAAAAAATTGCCCAAACCTGTTTTTGGGGTAAAATTTGACTTCCATTCACAAAGCTTCAAACTTTTTCCTAGTAGAATGAATGTCTAAACACAACTTCAAAAACTCATTTTTTTGCAAGTTTCAACTAAATCTATGGCCAAACGCTAGCTAATTGAATCAGTCAGTCAGTACTCAGAGCTTAAGGGAAGTTTCTCAAATCGTCACCAAGATATTTAAGCATGGATTGATTGGCATTTGTTAATTGAATTTGTTTTTGCAGAAGCTTAATCTAGTAAATGGCATTATCTTCACGGGAGGGTGGGCCAAAGATGGTCTATATTTTGATGTTATTAAAGGAATTTTCCAGGTGATTATCTACTTTGCTTACACCTATGTATAGCTCTTTTTCGGTTTGAAATGCCTCATCTTTTAAAGGGTCTTTTTATTGTTAAGGGATAGCAAAGATGTTGCGAGTCTGGGCTGGTAGAGATGCTGTTTTCGATAGAGGAAAAATAGTTCAAAATAGTCTAGAAAAGGAATAATAAAAGTACACTCAAGAAACAATAGATAACAACAAAAATTGAAGGACAAAAGAAACTATAGGAGCAATACTACAACTACTAGTATAGATGGATAACATGACAACACACTGCTACCTTCTAGCCTTCTACCCTAATTCGTGTCGTCCGCAACCTCCTTTCTAAGGTCACGTCCTTGGTAAGATGAAACTGTGTCATGTCCTTGGTAAGCTGAAACAACATAGCAAAGATGTTTATTGATGAAAATTGTTGTGACAATTTTAAATGCTTACTTGATACTTGCAGAAAGTTTTGGAGAAGAACAATGCTGGTGAACACTTTCCTTTACTTGCAATCTGCTTGGGGTATGAACTTTTAACAATGATCATCACCAATGACAACAATATTCTTGAGGAATTCAGTGCAGCGAGCCAAGCATCTACAGTTCAGTTTGTGGAAAATGTAAATATTGAAGGAACAGTATTTGGAAGGTATATGCTTATTCTGCTCGTTTATGTATTCGCCTTTTTGTTCCATCTCTTTCAATTTTCTCCTTTCCTCTTCCTTCTCCATTTTTATTTCACTTAGGAAAAATGCCAGATTACCTTATATTAAGGTTCTTAAAAGGTAACTATAAATGATTGTTCATAGTGGTAAATTTAAGTGTACATTGATAGAAAAACAGTAAATAGACTTAGCCTGATCTGCTTAGAAAATTGTAAGGCTCCGTGATATTTTTCCTGTATCATAGTTGGTAATTATGGATCTCTCCGTTCAAGAAATCATAATAAGCACATGAACAGAAAGCCTAATATTATTTGGAATACTCAAGAACAAAGCCTGGCCTGGCCTTTTATGTGATTTGTAAGAAGCGTCACTTTATTCTCTTGCCTTTGGTAGATGTAAAATGAGCAGGATTTTGCCTATGATGATGGCATAGCGGAGAAGGATTGTCTACTAATTATTGCCTTCCCGTACTTTAAAAACCTTTTGAGCATTTGACCTTATAGCATGCTCAACTCTATATTGAATGAGCACTAATAGGTTGTGAAGGGGTCAGATTTCAGTGATAATTCTTATTTGCTGATATACAACTTGCTATCAACTCCTATGCAGATTCCCCCCTGTGTTGCTAAAGAAGATGAGTATAGATTGCCTTGTGATGCAAAATCATCATGTAAGTTTCACAAAATAGATTTTTTCTTGTCCTTGTGTAGCACTATTGTTTTCTAGCTTAATTGTGATCATTACAAGGTATACAACACGTTTTCTTTTGTCCGGTGGAGATCGAAGTTGCTCATTGGTAACTCTTGAAGAATGTCCTAAATCTTTTAGGATACTACATCTATTAAGGCTGTATATCGGTTTTGGGTTTTAAAAATTTCATCATCCAACATTCGAGTGTGGTCTCTGAGTTACTGCCTACAGTTCTGTTTCAGCTTGTTTCGACAGGTGTTCATATTTATCCATGGATATTTGCATCGTTCATAAACTGTCAACTAGAGATCAGTCTGTAGTATGTCCCTGTGAACATGTAATACAGGAGAGACAACTCCTTCAGATGAACAATTCATGTTAATCTTATACTCCATCCGTTCACTTTTACTTATCACGTTTGAACTTGGCACACCCATTAAGAAAACAATTATTGATATGACTATTTACCACACTACCCCTATTTATTGATCTTTAGTATTAGGTCTTGAAAAATGATTTAGGGAATAAGTAATTAATGTTGAGGATAAAACATGGAAACAATAATTGTCTTTTCTTGATATATTAAAAGTGATAAGTAAAAGAAAAATCTATCTTTGGAATAGTGGACAAGTAAAAGTGAACAAACGGAGTACAATAATACATTTTAAGCAGGCTAGATATTGCACTTGTCTTTCAGTCTCATCTTATTTGTGTTTGCTTTCGGCCTTACTAGCACGTTAAATATGCTGTTTTGCTGATGATTAATTGCATGTTCTTTATTAATGCAACAGTTTGGTATATCACCAGAAAGATTTCAAGCGAATAAAGATTTGAGTAGCTTTTTTAGGGTATTGACAACTAGTACGGATGAAAAGAACAAGGTACATGTTGAATTTAACCACCTTTCTTCATTGGGATATTTCTGCAATTCTGCTGATGTTTCCAATTAGTATGAAATCTAGTCGAGGCTCTAGTTGAACTACACTGTTTTGATTAATTCAGGTCTATGTCTCTACTATTCAAGCACAACGCTATCCTATAGCTGCATTCCAATGGCACCCAGAGGTACCATCTTTGGTTTACGACTTCGGATTTACATTTCTATCTTGAACATACAGTGATTTAATAGTCGTTAGATATAATAATGTGAGATTGACTGTTTTCCTTGGACTGAATAGCTCATCTTAGTGCTAACACACGACTTTTTATTCTGAGCTGAAATTCCTAATTTGAATATTTTTATTGCTTACAGAAAAATGCTTTCGAATGGGGTTCATCAAGGATTCCACATTCTGAAGATGCAATTCAAGTCACTACACATGTTGCCAACTATTTTATAAGGTATACTCTTTTTGATTCTCCGTCCAAGGAGGAGCTCAAAGGTGCAAAATGAAATATCGAATAGAACTGACAGATAAAAAATGTTAATAAAACTGATGCTTTTGTAATACTCCCTCCGTTTCACAAAAAATGACCTCCTTTCCTTTTTAGTCAGTTTCAAAAAGAATGACATCTTTCCTTTTTTGGTAACATTTTACTTTTTGCTTTCCACGTGGCATGTTTAAGACTACAAGATTAAGAGCAATTTTGTACACTTGACATAACTTTAATTTAGGACCACAAGATTCAAAAGTCTTCTTTATTTACTTAAACTCCGTTTCAAGTCAAACCAGGTCATTCTTTATGAAACAGAGGGAGTATGTAATTTCAGGTTGAGTGCATCCGTTTTTGCACTAGATTCATTTGTACTTACAGATTTTCAGGCTACGTTTTGTTTTGGATATAACAATATAATTTCACTAGTAGAAAGTGAAATAATTGAGTTGAATTCTTATTCCTCGAGTATGCTTTTCAAGAATTGTTTTTACTCTTCAATTGAAACTGTTTTACTTCTGCATATTGTGATCACTGTTATGCTTCTAGTTTTGTGTTTTATTTCTTTATTTTGAATTGCAGTGAAGCTAGAAAATCTTCTAACAAGCCAGTGGCGCGAGAAGTGCTCGATAGTCTCATATACAATTACAATCCCACTTATGGTGGGAAGGCAGGGTAATTCACACAACAATTTCAGGTTGGTTGAAAATTAGGCATTGGTTTTCGGAAACTTCATTCTTCTTTTTTTATTTCTTGTTCTGTAGGAAGGGTTATGACGAGGTTTATCTCTTCACTCCGCATTCTTCCTCGAGCTCTATGTAGAGAAAAAAACACCAGTTTAATTGAGCAATAACAACTGCACAATCTTATTGATGCATATGAAGTTCTACTCGAGAGTTGATGTTAGTGTGTGATGTAAACCGCGTTGCAACTGGACCACAAGCCTTTTATCTTAATGGAGATTATGTATTATTTATGCATATTAAGAAACATTTTAAAACATAAATACTGTGTCTTGCCAAAGTTATTTTAGATATTATGCATGAAATTAAACAGAGAAATGACCAAAATAGTCCTTATACTGTATAAGGTTTGGACTATTTTAGTCCTTGATATGTATGCGTTAACAGAAATGGTCCTTAACGTATGCAAAAAATGGATTGTTTTGACAGAAATGGTCCTTAACATATGCAAAAAAATGGATTGTTTTGACGTAAACATCTAATGCAAGTAAATTTTTAAGCCTGTAAACACTGAGTGTGACAGGTAACTAGTAGCATGAGCCATCATGAGGTGTGAGTACGAGTGGTGACTGCAGCTTCCTTTGTATGGGCATATTATCACTTTCAATTATTACAAGTACCATGCATGACTGTAAAGCTCGTTTGATAGGAGAGATAAATAATAACTAATTTCAAGAACTAATTTTAGAATGAGTTAATCTCATATTTGATTGTAATCTGATTATAAAATGTTTGAGACTTGTGATGTTTTTATGTAGGTTATTAAAACATGTTATTTTATTTCCGACTCAGGAATATGTTATTCTCTTTGAAACAGACGAATATCTAATATTATGTAATATGAGTAGTAGTTCTTCTATAAAAACTCAACAAGAGCACCACAATCACTACACACTCTCATCATCTTCTAAATTTTTTTTTAAAATGTCTAACTACTTCCTCATTTCCCTTCTCACTATCTCTCTCTTCCTTGTGGTCACCGCCATTGAGCCGGCAGAGCTGTTTGTCCCCGCCGGCTGCCCTTTGCCTGACCATAACCTTAATTACCGGCCAGTCATCGGGATTATCAGTCATCCCGGTCACGGAGACTCCGGTCGAATAAATAATTCGACCGGAGTGTCCTACATTGCTGCTTCGTATGTGAAGTTAGTTGAATCAGGGGGTGCTAGGGTCATTCCACTTCTCTTTGATGATTCTCCTCAACTTCTCGATCAAGTGTGCACTTAATTTTCTTCTTTTTTAAAATTTGAATTCTTATTTAAAAGCTTTTACGTAAAATCCATAAGAATTTATTTGTACTCGATGTTTATACCATATTAATGATATTACAACATAGTACATGTCTTTGTATGGAGTAATTTTTTTTAAAATCATCTAGAAAACATGAAATTAGCTACAGAATTTATTAGTAATTTCTAGTTAATCTGTCGCGAAATAGCTCCTAGCTAATTGGATTGTTCATAATCCATCACTAATCCATATCTAAATAGAATTAGCATTGAAGGTTTGTTGTTTAGCTATTAAATTTTGTTAGTCGCTAACTTCTTGTTTTCTTGTGTTATCACATTTATTACTTACTCATAACAAAATACATATTGAGTTGGTGTAATTGTGTAAACACATATGTAAGTAAGTTTTTTAACAATCTTTATAACTAACATGGATTTTATTTACAGAAACTTAATCTAGTAAATGGAGTGATCTTCCCAGGAGGCTGGGCTAAGAAAGGACACTATTTTGAGACTATCAAAGCAATTTTTAGGGTAACTATTTACGGACTTAAGTTATATACATTATCAATATAGGACGTTTTACACTATCACTGTAATTTAACATGTTATAAACATATACAAATAAGTTATCATTGACTATGTTATCAACCAAATGCTCGTAATATATAATATCTGTCTGGTTTTAATTTTTCTACATATATTTTCATTTGGTGATACTTGCAGAAAGTTTTGGAGAAGAATGATGCCGGAGAACATTTCCCTCTCCTTGCCATCAACCATGGATTTGAGCTTTTGATGATGATTGTATCCAAGGTTATTCATGAATACACATACCGATATCAGAAATTTTGTTAAGGATATTCCTGATTTAATATATATGTAAAAATACTGATCACTGTTCCTTATCATGGTGTACATTGGTCACAATATAAACTTTTCAAACATAATAAGTAACAAATTTTGTTACATCTTTTTATTAGGGCTTTTTTTTAAGTATTGGGTAGTTTATATAGAACGGGAGCCTTAGTGTAACTAATAAAGTTATTGCCATGCAATTAAAAGGTCAAATGCAGAGTAAGATTGTGTATAATAGACCCTTGTCGTCCGAGCCCAGAGGCGGACCCACCTTTACTAGTGGGGTGCGCGTGTACTTGGTAATTTCGGGACCCTAAGTTTTCAAATCTTGAGTTCGCCTCTGTTCGAGCTTTCCCTGGACCTCTCCATAACGGAAGTTTTAGTTCACCGGACTGCTCAGTAGGTCTAATATTTTGCTGTTTCCAATTTATTTTTTTCCTTTGTAACAGGACAACAACATTCTTGAGAAATTCAGTGTATCAAATCAGGCAACCAAACTCCATTTTGTGGAAACTGTAAATATTGAAGATACAGTATTTGGGAGGTATTAAAGATCATCACTAGTTATTAATCACCAAACTAATTACAAGACTAATATTAATGACCAATTTGATTAATAACAATGCATTTTGATTCTTGTTTATTTGGCTCATATGTTTTATGCAGGTTCCCACCTACATTAATAAAGAAGTTGAGTAAAGAATGTCTTGTGCTACAAAGTCATAAGGTGAGTCCTTGAAAATTATGTTTGCACATCTCTAGCAATGAATTTTGCTTTGATAATTCTGGTGTTCGGGTTATCTTGCACACATTTCAATTAATTTTACGAAATACCTACTACCTCTCACCAGCACAGATAACAGGAAAATTAAATATTTTGATTTACTTTTGTTCCCCTCATGCAACAGTATGGTTTATCACCAGAAAAATTTCAAGCAAATGATGATCTATCTAGCTTTTTCATTATGTTGACTACTAGCACAGACACACGCAACAAGGTACATTAGTCTATTTTCTTCCCCCAATTTTCTTAATACATATTGAGTACAATGATCTATTCTCTGTCGAGGATTTATCGGAAACAGTCTCTCTACATCTGAGGTAGGGGTAAGTCTGTGTACACTCTACCCTCATCAAACCCCACTTTGTGAGATTATACTGGATATGTTGTTACGATGAGTGATCTAATTTTCTTAATCAATGAATCAGGTCTATGTCTCTACTCTTAAAGCAGAGAACTATCCCATAACTGCTTTACAGTGGCACCCAGAGGTACAATGATGATTTGTTCTCTTATTCTATTAGTACAAGTAAAGTTGTTAAGAAGGGTATCCTCACTTTAAGACGTTTCTCGTGAGGATTCATATAGCCGACTCAACGTATTTAATTTTCTTCTTGTTGAATTCATTTGGTTTAATTGTTCTCATTGCTGCAGAAAAGTGCTTTTGAATGGGGATTATCAGCAATTCCACATTCTGAAGATGCAGTTCAAGTGACTCAACTTGTTGCCAACTATTTTGTCAGGTACATCACCTTTCGTTCCGATCCCAAAATAAAGAATCTAAAAAAGGAAAAGAGTATGATACAGAGGCGGTTCAACAGAATGGGTGACCTAAAGCCAAAATTCAGTAAGGAAACAAGTGATAATTGGAGTGTGAAACTTGCGAAAAACTCTAGTTTAACAATTACAGATTTTGTTAATGTTTTCATTTATTCAACGATTGTATTTATGGTTGAAAGCTTTCACTTATAATGTATTAATGCAGTGAAGCAAGAAAATCTTCTAATAAACCAGAAGCTCAAAAAGTACTTGACAATCTCATCTACAATTACAATCCCACTTATAGTGGAAAGACCGGGTAAGTAATTCTGCATTTTTTACATTTCTAGTAAGCAATCACTTCAATTTTCTTCAGTAATTTGATGTATTTATGTTTTTTGTCTTGCAGGAAAGGTTACGATGAGGTTTACGTTTTCAACAGTCCTGCTGTGAACTCTGTTTAGATGCAGAGGAAATGCATATGATCTTACTAAGAGTATTAGAATAAGAGTGATGGTATGATTTGGTAATTAAAGAGACATTTCGAGTTGTAATTGAAACTATTCATGCTTCAAGTAATCTGCAGTTTCATTTCCAAAAAAACTAGTTTATATGTACTAATAGAATGAAATGCACATAACAAAAAGTTTGGAATTGACATCCAATTTCTCACAATTATTCCAGTTTCAACTCCTAATATACCTAGCAAATCAACAATAACTTATCGATCAAGTGTAATTCAACAAGTAAGATCTAAAAAGACTGATGTATACGCAAACCTTACCTTGTGAATATTCCTAGCAAATGTTGGGACGATAAATGAAAAAAAAAAAAAGGAATTGGTTCATTCCAAGTGATAATTATAGCTTCGCCACTTTTTAAAATTTGAAAAAAAAAAGGTTAGGTGGTAGAGACAACATATTCACCAAAGTGACTTTCTATTTTATTCTTGTAATGTTGTCAACCAAATCTTATCATATTTGTTGGCTCACTCAAAACGTACTTTGGTAGTTCATATTTGGTACCTGCAACAAATCATGTTTAATTTCTATTAGTAAAATATAACATTTGGTACCTGCAACAAATAAATACGTTAAGTTTTTATTTATGGCTCACTCCCAAAGACATGACGATTAATGGTAGAGCCAAAATATTTATTAAGGTATGTCAAAATATGAAAAAATAGGTGCACATAAAAAACAAGAGGAGTCAACATATAGCATATATATATACAATAATAACATACTCAGTGGAATCGCAAAAGTAAGAATGAGTAGGGTTATGACTAATTAATGTGTATGCAGACCTGACCTCTACCCGGGGAGATAGAGAGGTTGTTTCCGATAGACTTTCAACTCAAGTAAAAACGGTTTGAAACATATAGCTTATACATGCATAAAACTAAAATTTTAACCTTACTAAATAACGTAATTTTAAGGCGAAAGACATGTTTTATTTTTACAAATACCTGATTCATCGTAGCAGATGGTCATGTCAGTGTTTTGGGCAATAATTCCAGCGCTGTCCACAATTGCTTGAGCTAGTTCTAGATCTGCTTCTGCAGCAGCCCGAAGCGCATCCCAGATTTCTGTTACAGAGTTAATAAACAAATGTCTATAAACTCGTGTCTTATCTGCTTTCGTATCATATTGAATTGTATGATCATCACGTATAGTCAATAAAAAACAAACTTTTATATTGGTTAGGTATTAGGGGTGGGGGTGGGAGTGGAGGTTTGAGATGATTATTGTATAATTTACCTAAATCACGTAGTGTTAAGAGTTAATTACATTATTTTTCTATTTTTTAACAAATTATAAGTTTCTTAAAATTTATGGATTTCGGATACATAGCCGAGGGATGTATCCGAGAAGGGAGGGATGTATTCGAGAGGAGAGGAATGTTTCAGAGAAGGGATAGGAACCGGATACAAAGGAGAGGGATATATCTGAGAAGTGAGGGATGTATCGAGAGGGGGAGAGATGTATCCGAGAGGGAAGTGATATATCCGAGAGAGGATTTTTTAATTTTTTTTAAATTGTAGGGAATTTTAAAGATTATGATAAAATAAAATGTGTGTTTGGATAATTTTTCCATGATTATATTCGATCCAAAGATTTATTTTGCATCGAACCTATTATACTTGGTATATAATTATGGATTCAAACCTATGATTTTGTTATAATTTTAATGAATTATTACACATAAATTTATCTTTCGTGTTGAAAGTTCTAGATTCAGATTCAAAGATATATATCGTTTATTGAGGATACAATCAATTAAAACAGTGTACGTGAATAAAAGTGTGCTCTCTCGTACACAACTTAATTAAATTTTTCTAATGAGATGATTAGAGAATTATTTGTACCTTTCTTGCCACCATAGTGTGGAGCAGTGTCCCAAAACTCTTCCCTCAGTTGCATCAATTGACTTCTTGTTATTGGTTGTGGATGCTTCCATGGTTTTGGCTTTCTTATTATCTTTTTCCCTGTCCCTAAATTCAAATTATTTAAAAGAAAACTATAATTTCACAAACTAATTAAGCTAAAATTAACAAGTAAATTAAATCAAGAATTTTAAAAAAAAAAATACTAACTGTTGGGCTTGACATGAGATGATCCACAAGAACCCATAGTGTTTCTTTTTTAGCATACAAATTCCCTATAGTTACACACATAAACCATAGTGGCATATAACTTTTCAAAAATTGTTAAAGAGTTGAAATATTCCTAAAACTGGCAAATGAGATGTAAGAAAATAATGCGGTTGAAATACTATATTACTATAACCATGGATAATAATATTAAAGAGGAAAGTTATATCGGTAGTTGGCTTTGAATTGCTTTCTCGTGATTACACCGTTTTATGCCACTAGATATTAAATTTTCACCATGGAAGATAATTAAAAATGTGATCAACATAAAAAAAAAGAAGATGGAACTTGTTATCACTTTTATGTCTCATAAACATTTTCACTTTAATTTTTAAAAGTTTTTGGTTTGATGTTAAACGTCCCATTTTTGTGCATTTTAAAAAGAAAATTAGTCTACATGATAGATATACTATGGTTTAGTCGAAGATCCTTTAAAAATCAGTATCTCTATCTTCACAAGGTAGACAGATAGGGATAAGTCTGTGTATATCCTATCTTTCCAAGATCTCACCTTGTGGGATTGCACTGAACATATTGTTATTGATATATATTCTATGGTAGAAATATTACTTAGTATTATACCAGGTTACCGTGCGGGAGTGATAACTGATAAATAATCAATAATTCTTAATTAGAGGTCTCAAATTCAAAGTTTTTCATTAAGGAGCGGTTTGATCAAAATGGAACTTCTTGGCACTAACACAAATTAGTCAGATTCCAAAATAGGTACCCATACGAAACAGCAAAACAAATATTACTCCATTATTATTCGATAATTTGTTTTAGTGATTCACAAATAGACCTGTCATCCATCATTGTAGAAGTGATAAAAATATCATACTGGACGTTGACTGGTAAGAGTTCAACTTTTCACTATTTTTAGTAGTGATTATCACGTTAAAACTGTCCTTGCTTTTAATTTTCATTTCAGTCCAACTTTCAACAATCTCACTTTTTGCAAGGAAAAAAAAGCTCTTTTTCCAGCATCATTTATACAACTGCAAAATACATAAAAATGATGAGACAGAATTCTATTCAATTACTGAGAGATAAGTTCATACAACATACACAAAAGTCTTATGTAATAATAATACTAACACACTTTCTTGTGAGTCGATCGTCGTTTCGCCTGCTGGCTTCATTAAGGGGATAGGAATGAGGATTCTCCACAAGTTAGAACCAAAACTGTTTTGATCATCAAGAATATCACGGCTGTCATCTTTCAAACTTCAGATTTCACATGAATGTCTCATCCTTTTCCTATTACTTTCACTCCCCGGCAAGACGTACGCCACAACTTTAAGATTTTTTCTTTCCTCCAGAAAAGAGTAAAGGAAAATCTGTGAAATTACTCAATACAGCACATATGACTTGACTGACTTGCTTCCATTAATATTAGAGTTACAACTTACATGACAAAAAGTTTTAACCCTCCCCGCTTATAAAACTAAGTCATTAGTGAGGCTAGAGTCATGCGTACCGGGGGAAAGAGTCTCCATACTTGTTCCTCATGCTGTAATGGGCAAACTTTGGATCCTCATAGTTTACTGCTTTCGTTTGATCAGCAGGTTTTGTCTCTACTCCTGCTGCTCCAACACTTGAATCATGTCGCCGATGCTTGGGTCTTTCCTTCTGGCTTTTAGACCTCACGTGCACGTATGAAGGAACCTCACCTGAGGCTCCATAGTATTCTGCATACTCATGTCGTCTGGAAGACCTGTGCTTGGTTGACAAGTTAGGGTCTTTTGTACTACTGGATCTAATCTTGGTGGGCTTGCACTCGGGTACTACTTTATCACTGACAGCTGGGACATGTCTGATCTCGGAAGCAGGTGCTGGAGTCCTCTGCTTTTGAACTAACTGGGGCTCAACTTCATCTTCAGGCATGATCAGTGAATCTTTCAATGGAGTTAGTCCGGGTCTAATGAAGCTCTTGTGTCTAAGCCGCAAAGGAACGGCATAGCCAAAAAGGGAACCCAAACCCTCTATTGCAAGCTTGGCCAAATCCCAGAGAAGCTGTCCAAATGATGGCCAGCCTGCTTCTTGTTCGTCTTTCACAGTTTCAACAACAGGGGTCGGCTTCTCCTTCAATAAAGAAGGTTCCTGTTGCTCCACTTCCACACGTACTTGCTGCAACTATACACGATTAGCAAATAGCATGATACCAAGCACATGCCTGTCTTTTCATATAAAGCATGAAAATTTTAACAATATGACTTTTGAAGCCATACAAATCTTGTATGCAATTCCTCAAGGATAAACAACTCATTCATAAGTGAATGCCCTGACAAATGGGGTACTAGAAGAAATGTGTCGAATGAGGAACTCCTATTTATATGCCAAGATGTAACTGAACTGACATAGTAATATCTTTAGGCAATCACTGATATTCCTCAAATGTACATCCTCCATTTAATTTAAAAAATAATAGAGATTTAAGTTGATCTTCGAGGGAGTTCCAACGTTTCATTGGTAGGCAAGAACATGAAAATCAATAAGACCTGGACTGAGAGATAGATGCTAGAAAAATAATCACAACCTGTAATGCAAGAAAGAAGACCATGGATCAGAATCACCTACCGTCTTGGAGCCAAATCCTTGCTGGAGCATGCACGCAGCATATCCTATTATAATAGCACCAATAACCATGAGAACATCTGCCACAAGTATAAGATGAAGTTAGAGAGAACCAAAGTGAACCATGCCAGGCTGAAGCAACTAGTGGTAAACATCTAAAATTACACAAACAGAACAACCTAATATTGTAAATATTCTGTATATCCATTCATTAATTAGCAGTTCCAAATTTGGGCGTGAAACTAGCTATGGTTTCTCTTCTTTCTAAGTCATTTTCACATCTTCATATGAGAGTGAGTACTAGGTGTTAATACGTTTTTACTTGGATCTAGCAAGATATGCTTATAGAGCAGGGGAAAAGTTGGACACAAACAAGTGCATGTACAGATCAAATTTTGTTTTGACAGCTGAGAAATCCCTGAGGGCCTTCCAATCCCGAATATGGGTCTAAGTTCTCGGATTTCAGTAACAAACTCAACTCAATATGTAACTTTAACAGAATAAAAGAGCCCAAAACTTGTCTTTACTCAAGAAGAAACGCATTGCATCATCATTGATTTTCTCATACCAAGTTGAACTTCAATTCACTCTGCTAAATTCTAAACATTTAGCCTTGAAAGAAATGCTAGACAAAATGAGATTTCATGTAGATTTACATCTCCAAATGTAAGAGTCGGAACACATTTCGTTGCTGAAAGAGAAAATGGTAAGCACACCACGTACTCAACTGATTTCAAAGTCAGTACATGGATATACCTAGTCAGCGAATGATAAAGCTAAGGCATTGTTCATATCACATATCTATCAAGAATACTTAACACTTCTAGATTGCAGATACTATTGATGGTAATTGAAGATCAAAGAAGTCAGCTAGTCTTAAAGGATTCAAACCTATAGTTGACACTGAGCTGTACTGGTAGTCACAATCCTCCTGACTGAGAGAAATTTGCCTAAGAGCAGCATTACCTCGATCAACAACGAGTAATGAACAAGTTGGACGAATATATATTACATCGAAGTCGCTTGAAAACTGTGCATCTTCACTTGGCCCATCCCTGTATCCTGGAACATTAGATTTTCCTCCAGCAATTGTTGTCACACCTGAAAATAAGAAAGACGAAGACCTTTACTTGATAGACAAGATCTTTCAATCATTTTCCTTTTACTGGACAGTAACTTCACCTTACTTTTTTTCATGAGACATAAAAGTAACCCAATGAAGATTAATTAGAACGTTATATGTCTAAAAACAAAGGCGAGATGTCAAGCATAACAACCACCTGCTTCTCCAATCTTCCTAATAGCCAGATTTGAGGTATCAGCAACATAAATGTTTCCTTTGTCGTCCATGGTAGCTCCTTTTGGATTTTTGAAACGAGCATCACTTGGCTTCCCGTCCACATGGCCAGTGTGACCTTGAAATGAACCAGCAACTAATCTTGCTCTACTATCTGCACAGTCAGCAATCTTAATCAGCAAAAGACACATTAATCAAAAGTAAACCACGGATCTCCATTCGTCCACAAGACAGACATTCTCAACCATTTTCCAACCCAAAAAGAAGCTTACATTGAGATAACGGGGGAGTAATTCGAACAATTTTGCTATTAATCGCATCAACAGCAAAGAGTTCACCATCCTCTGAGACGCGTATCTTATATGGCACAACACCAAGTTCATTTCCTTCTACAACAGTTTCAACTAAGTAACCTTCTTCGAATTGAAGAAAATTTCCATCTGTAACAACATAACACAAAACAAAGTCACATTTCCAATGCTAGTATTCAGTCACTTTTGCTCAAATCAAATTTCCAATGTCAAATGTAAAACCAAACATAAGGAAACAAAAACAAAAAATGTTTACCTGATTGAGGAGTTTTAGAGGAAGACCTAGACCATTTCAGTATAGAATTCAAGTGCTTAATCAAAGGCCCTGAGTTACAAAACAAAAAAAAAAAAAATCAGTCAAATTCACAAAATCAATTGAAAAAAACCGGGGAAATCTTAATAGCCCAGTTGATTGACTTCCTGAACTTTCACCTTGTTCATGAGGATTCGATTCTCGTAATCCCCTCACCCATTTCCCCTTCCCTTCCCCTACCCTCAATTTTTATGAAAATTAAAAATTAAAGCAAACCTATATTATACAGAAATCATCTCAATCAACATCAACAACAACAAAAAAACCAAATTAAATCAGAAAATTGGGTCTTACCAGCAGGAGCAGCAGCATGAACCTGAAATTGAAGATAAGCAATAAAAAAAGCTATCAAACTGAAAAATAAAAAGGAATTTCTCATAGCTATTTCTCCCCAGTACAAAAAAATCCCAAAAAGAGCACAAAGATCAGAACAAACAGTGAATTTTTTTTAATTTTTTTTTTTTTTTGGATCTCTGAAAATGCAGAAGAAAGTAAAGCCAAATGCTGTATGTTACAGATGAAAAAAAAATAATCACATTGATTCTGCTAAGCAAAAATAATAATAATAAAAAAAAGCTTAAGCTAAGTTCAGTACTGTTCAGTTGTAAGTAGTACTTTGAAGCTTTTGAACAATTTTTTGGAGGAATTATGACGAATGAGGCTAAATATTTATTTTATTTTATTTATTTATTTACTTTAATTTAGTTTCAGTGGCTTTAAAAATTCCACTTTTTATTTTTTTTTTATTTTTTTAAGAAAGTGCATTTATCGAGAATAATGGAAAAGAATCGGTGGTAAAGCGTATTTTTTTTCACTAAAAAAAAAAGTACTTTTGTTTATGAAAATAGAATAATAATATTGGAAAATATTTATGCTAGTTGCATAGCTAGAAGTTGTAGATACACGCGCCTGACTTTAGTGTTGATGAGGCCCAATACTAATATGGGCCTATAAATTAAGGGCCTTTACATTGAAAAAATGGCACAACATATAATCTCTTTTTATTAATTGGCAACATTTAGCCCCTTTTTATTTTTATAACAAAAAAAGGTTTTTTAAAATTAAAATTGGCATATTTTAGCCCACGTTATTCTATGGGAAGTTATTTATACTTAAATTAATTATTTTTAAGTTGGTGACAACATGTTGCAGTTTTATTGGGAAGTGGGTCTTTGCTCCCTTTTTTTCTCCTCTCTTCCCATATGCATGTTTAATTTGACTGGTGAATATTTATTGATAATGTAAACATTATATCATTCTTCTTCAATTCCTTTAAACAAAAGTTGATGTTATATCTTCTCTAGCAGCTTCACATGCATTATATGCATATCAGTAATTATGTCTCTCGCATTGTATATAGCTTTTGGATCATGATATTTGTACTATAATTCTCTTTTAAATATAGTTGAGGTAGCAACT
>JAJOOH010032719.1:0-17986 GCA_029582605.1 Solanum gracilifrons
CCCCCTGAGTTAATATATTAAAATTTGAAACATGAACATCATCATTAGATGTTCCTTCACCCAATCTGGGACTCTTTCGAGGCGTTTCAATGGGTTTCTTAAACATGATTTTGTTGGGAAAAAAATTGGATGAAAGGTTGAATGTTGGTGTAGTTGGCTGGTGAGAAAAATGGGAGAGAAGAAGGTGAAAGTGGGGTGATGGTGTGTATAGTTGGATCGGTATGGGGGAAGGGTGGTGGGATTGACTAATGGGAGGTTATGAGTATAACATTAAATAAGAAAGTGTAATCAATGTAAAATCCCTATAATTGTGTAAAAGATAATTATGGGGTATTCCTTATTTAAATAATTTAATAATAATATAAAATTATAAAAAATTACTTATTTAATAAAGTAAAATTTAATGAATTTATAAATAATTAGTGATAAGTTATAATCCGTAATTAAACTGTTATAAGCAAGAATTTTTTAAAAGTAAATTTAAAACCTGTAATATTGACTCTTAAATGTGTATATGGGGTGATTTTTCCATTTTTATGTCATTCAATCAATATATAACATGTGAGTTTGTTTGCCTAAACAGCTTGGACGCTGGTGATTGGGCTACCTCAAATGTTCCATTAGTGAGTTTGGGTTACCTAATCAACGATGTCATATAATATAGGTAATGGGCCTAATGGGGGAAGCGTAGTCGATTGTTTAAAGATCTCTTTGAGCAAATTCAATTTTGGCTAAATTACAGAAATACACACTCTGGATCCTCCCTGCTTGCAGAAATGAATGGATCAGAAAGGGGCTTGGTTCTCTATTTCCGGGCGGTAATCTTTTGTTTCACTTATTTCCATTATCCCCTATTACTTTTAAAAATCTCCAAAATCCCTTATTTCTTTAATGTATTCGAGCTGCACATTAATGTATTCGAACCAGTATTTAATATATCCAAGCTAGTTTTTAATGTATTCAGCTACATATTAATGTATCTGAACCAATATTTAATGTATCTGAGATAGTATTTAATGTCTCTGAGCTATATATTAATGTATCCGAGCTTCAATTATTGTATCTGGTTTTTATTTTATTTTTAAGGGATTAATGTAATTAAAAACTTATTAGGGATAGATTGTAATTTCATATTAAAATTATGAAATTTATGTAATTTACCCTTAAATTTTTTATGAGAAATTCTTAAACTACGATCTAAATTTTTTTATGTTATTCCAAACATTAGACTATTGAGAATTACATAATTAAATAATATAGAAATGAAAAGGTTAGGCCTGCGATCGAATTTCATCGTCACACATTATCAAAACAGTGTAATGTTTTATATGTAAAGTTGAATAATATATGAACAAACATTTAACCGAGTCTAACGTAGTCTGTAAGGATAATTTTTAAAGATTATATTTGAAAATTGGTTAAAGATTAACAACATTTTTGATGACCTTAAAAAAAGAAGAGGAAATTATACCATTGATCTAAAAATAGATAGTCTTAGACTTTTAACATTTACTTACCCCGTGATCAACTTCAATTTCAAAAGTAAAAAAAAAACTTAAACTTCAAGCTTTGACCATGAGGCAAACGAGATCAGAAGTTCTAGACCATCCACCTTCAATGTCATCAGGGCGATGGCACCACTAGAGGAAAGAAATTAGAAATAGTTGCTCATATAGTGGAAGAATAAGGACCCGGTGGCTTCCAGTCCAACAAATGCCCGATGGCTTAAATCATTTCCCACCCATAGGTACTTTTTTTTTCACTTCATAATAACTAACCTTTAAAATTTTCCTTTTACCCTAATAAAATTATTATATTCACGTAAATATCTAAAGTTTATTTTAGATGATAAATTCTAAAAACAAAAATTTGTATCAAGATAAATAATACTACATAAATTAAAACGGAGAGAGTATCGTGTTTCAGTTAGTGGCCAAGATATGCAGATCGACAGTTGAAAATCATTAGCATCAAAGGGCTATAATTGCCTCTCCAATTATAATTGTATCATAGTTGAAAATCAATACATTATGGACCCACGTAAATTATAGTTATACCATTGTTGGATAAGATTTTCCTCTTTATTTTTATATAGGATCTTTTCAATTGACACTTCTCTTAATAAATAAAAATAGTATATATATATATATATATATATATATATTTCAATTTACACGGCCAACACACCTGAGTGGACCTCCATGAATTATATTGAAAAAATCAGGTACAAATTTTAATGGTTGAGACACATGAAGTCAATGAGTATATATCATTATTAGAACCAATTAGAGACGCTAGTGCTTACAAAAAGTGTAAAATGTCATTTCTATTTATAAGTCAAAGAAACAGTTTCACAACCACCATATTGTTGTATGTTGAAAATATAGACTATAGTATAGCCCACAATTTTTTAGTTAGAAAAAGGTCACAATTTTAGCCCACTTACCCTTTAACCACTCAACACCCTCACAAGAAAACATCCACATACATTATTCATCTTTGTACAACCACTACATTTGATATTAGGGTGTGTTTAGTATGATACAAGTAATTCTCGAAAAAAAGTCCTTTTTTTGGGTGGGAGATAGTCTGATGTACTAAAGCTTCTGCTATGCGCTGGGTTTGGGGAAGAATCTAATCACAAGGGCCTATCAGTAGGTAGGCTTATAACAATATTAGGCAAACTTGATAGAGTTTCGATAAAATATTTAGTAATACAGATCACAATAGTAATGTTTAAGAGTTCATTAAGAATTAAGATAGTATAATTGTGAAGAAAATGACTTTCGGTGAATAGTTGGGAGTTACTTTTCCTATTTAATTTGGGGTAAATGTATTGAGGAAACTATTTCAGGTCAATCTAACATTATATTAGAGAGATCTTGATTATTGAAAAAGATAATTTAGAAAATATTTTCTATATTACCAAATACACCATCAATCGTCAAATATATTGAATAGGGTAAAACTAAAGCATTTATAAATGGTGTTGGAATTATGATCACTACAAGACAAGTATGTAACTTTACATACAAACTAAACCAAATAAATACTAATTAATTATCAATCAAATGAGACCGTATGATCTTGAGACCAGTTGCATGTTTTATGGATCATTTGGTGTATGCTTGCAATCAAATACTATTCAGAGAGGTGGAGCTAGGGTTCATAGATTCGGACGAATCCACTAGTTTTTTCGTAGACTCAATATTTGTACTAGAAAATTAAATAAATATATGTCTATTAACATGTGAACCCCCAAAAAAAAATTGATTTAGAACCTCCAAACTCCTAACTTTGGCTCCTCCTCTGTCTATTCATGATCTCATCATAAACTAACCAAAATAGTAGAAGGAAAGGGAAAAAAAGGAAACATTTAAAAATTAATGAAAGCGAAAAGGAGGAGTCTAACATTATCAATTTACAAAATCAAATAACAAAAAAAAAATAAAAAAATATAGTATTATTAGTACTTACCCTGAATTCGGACATATAATCTTTTAGGTTTCTGAAAAATAATTTATATACACCCACTCTTTGTCAGATTTTTTGACTCATGTTAATTTGACATAATGCTTAAAAAAACTTTTATTAAAAATGTATTTTACCAAATTAATCTTATTAATGATACATTAAAACTCAAAATGGATAAATAAAAATTAAAAATTTTATTTTTTAATATAGCCATCAAGTAAAATGAAACGAAGAAAATACATAAAAAGTATTAAAAATCATAAAAAATAATAATTTAAAATATTTAAAGAGCATACGAATAAATTGCTATCAATTTTTTTTCTATTCAACTTTAAATCAAAATGTGAACATCACAAAGTCAACCACACTTTCTAAGCATGTCTTTGGTTATATATCTGTATCTAGTAATTTCAAGGTTCCCATCATAACCCCCCACCCTCACACACAAATAATAATAATATAATGACAACACATTGTATATACCAATTGTAGTCCCATCATTTCTCAACCCCCCCTCCCACCTAACTTGCCGTGCCGTCACAAACAGACTAATTTTAACATCCCAATGACAATTAATATAATTATATTTATCACCTTTTCCATGATTTTCCATGATCCAAAGTTTTTATTAATCATATTAATAAAAAAAAATGATTAGTGCTAACAATTTCAGAGCAAAACAGCTAGCTAGCTAGACCAGCAATCCACATGAAAGTCTGATCAACAATATATCGAAAACTATGAGATAAATCAAATAATTTGAAGATGAAAAAAAGATATTGATATGATCTGGAACTTTTCTCATATAATACAAAATTTATGCGTCGTCGTGCTTGATAATTAACAACAGATTACAAATTGTAACAATATATAGTAGTACTGATGATGAATATATTAATGCACGGACTATAAAATTAAACCTCAATGGTGAAGCGGATTTGGGCCCGTAGGAACTAGGCGTTTTTCGACCCCGTAAACCGGATCGATCTCAGTTTCAGGCGACGGAGACAGGTGTTTCCGGTGATGATGACGTGGCATAAACGGCGTGAAATCAAATTTGGTTGCAATCAATTCTCTTCTGCTGCTCAAAATCACATTATCGGAGTAATTACACCGTCCATGAATAAGGCAGAAGACGATAGCAATCGAAAGAATGAGAGCGAATAGACACTTCTTAGTAACAATTTTGAATATTATTGCCATAATAATAACGGGAGAGAAAAGGGAGCATGGAGATCAGAAAAGCATATGACAGTATATAGAAGAAATAGTAGTATTACTATGGGAATTTTAGATCTTGAAGTTGAAGTTGAAGTTGAAGAGTGAAAGAAGCAATTAGAAATAGAGTTGTTGTTACATAAGCTGCAGGTTGACATGGGAGCAATGTTTTTGCTTCCATGAGACTTTACTTGATCACCAAAACTAATTAAGCTTAGCTTTGATCATCAAAATCAACTTTTCTATTTTGTTTATATATATAGTAACTAATCGCTTACACCGTTCAACAATAGTTGTTCACTATTAACTTGACACATGAATTAAGAAACAATAAATGATAGGAATAACTTTACCAAACCACGCTTGCTTATTAAATATAAGTCATCTTAATTATTTATTGATTTTATAAATTGGACAATTATTATTACATATTCTAAAATAATATAATGCATAAGTAAAAATGGACGAAGAAAATAATATAGTGCATAAGTAAAAATGGACGGAGAAAAAAAGAGAAATGGAGGTCCAAATAATACGGAGAGGGAGGCAAAGTTTGGCGACATTTAATTTTCCTCCAATAAAAACTTGCTTTGCGTTCACGTTAGAGTGGCCATTAAAGTTTCCTTAGTCAAACCTTATATTATTTTCATTTTAATTAATGGAAAATGCATGGCATTTTCCATTAATAAGAAACCTATATTTAACTTTGAAAAATAAGAAACCTATATAATTAGTTAATTACATTGACACGAAACATAATTTTTTTTCGACACGGTAGAGTGATCATTAAATTCAATAGGAAGTACTTTAATTAAGTTTTTTTTTTTCATGAAGGAAACGTAGATAAATTCAAGAGTCGCACTTTATAAAATTCGAGCTTAAAAGTTTACAACCTATTCGACTTATTGTGTTTGAAATTGAAATTTATTCTTATATATTTGATTAATGTTTCAAGTCATATATAAGTTTGAGCTAAAGTTAGTGAATCGGATGAATGAGTTTGACTATATTTGGATTTGTGTAGAGTTTTATTTGGGAGGAAGCGCTAGATATCAAGGATTTTTTCATACACAAAATTTGAATCCGTTGAATCCGAGACCTTTGATTAAGACAGAAACAAACTCCATCCTCCACACTACATTCTTTGGTGGTCCTATTTTCCAAGTTACTAACTCCTTATCATAATCAAGTAATCAACTATATCTAGCTAGTTGTTTTTTAAGATGATCCAATAATCTCTAAGATTTAAGCTCATTTTTTCAAATTGCTCTCCATTGCTAAGTTCATAGCCTTCGCGGTAGCAATTCATCGATAGTACCTACCAAATAAAAGGCCTGTTCAGGAAGATCATCTAATTCTCCCGAAATTTTGTTATTTTTAATACTGACAATATATATAACTTAAAGTCTTTAGAAGGATATCATAACATTGTTACTTTAGAAAAATGATACTACGAATGTACGAAGTGTAACCTATAGTAGCATGGTTCGAAAATACTATATGAAGAATAGCGAAAGCCATCAAGAAGCCCATTGCACATCATGACTCTTCATTTGAGCCATTGAATATACATGTAGCAAACAAGACAAGAAAGAGCCACTGAACTAATTCCTTATTGAAATATTTTTGGACTTTCTTTTATTTTTGCTCTTTATTGTGATTGATATTTATTTACTTATTTAATCACGGAAGAAAGAAAATTAAAATCTAGTAGAAACTACTAAAACTTTATTATCAAAGGCTCAAAGCAGAAATCATTGATTTATTCTTGCTTACTATACAAATTGATCAATTACTAGTGAAACTCAAGATTAGTGTATTTATTTTTAAGTTAATTTTATTCTTTTTAATTTTCATGTGCAATTTATTTTTACAGAGTCAACAAAAATCATTACAAAATGGAGGAGAATATTTTGGTCAAGATATGCTAGAAATTAACAATATCAACTTTAATTACCACTAATTAAAGAGAGGACATTATATTAATTCTCTGATAATTTTTCATTTTAGAAGTGAGGTCCATGGACAATGAGCACTTTTTTTTTTGATTATTTTGTAATATAAATAGTTTTATTATTAATTAAATGCAATTTCTTAGTGCAAGATCCCCATTTATCTCCCCAAAATTACTATAGTCAAAGGTTAGGTATTTCAACTTTCAAGTAGTACAATGAAAGGAAGTTAAATTTAATTTTGAACTTTGATGCGCGTGCTGTAGTCCAGTTATGTTAAAGCACTTTGTATTCTAGAAAATACCTTTTATTATAGGAATTCACTTTTGAACAATATAAATAATCAAAAATTTATCTCATTATAACAAGTTATCACTCTAATTTTAGGTTACCATATATGACTTGATAGAAAGTGTTACTTAACGTAGGCCAACGTTATTTCACCATACAATTTTACTTTCGTACATTAATAAAGTATTCTTCAATATGTATTACAATTTGTTGTTTCATTCATCTTGTGCCTTACTACTTTGCTGTCATGTATTTTTTTTGGGTTATTCTGCTTCAAAAATCTCTCTTTTGATCTGAGTATTAATAAGAAACAATTTTTCTACTTATAAAGGTTGGGAAACAAATCTCATTTCTAAAAGACTACACTGAACATATTATTGTCGTTGTTCATTAATAGCACGAAAATTAAAGTGATGAGAGGATAGGGGACAAACCTTCTTTCCTATTGTGTTAGGAGCAGGTGAAGACAATAGACCTCAGCGGCTTGAGTCCTTTTCTTTCGGAAGTGGCAATCGACTTTGAATTTTTTTGAATGCCTTAATATAACTACTATAATGTAATAACTCTTGTCGGTTTCACCTTAATTTCATCGACCCTATTACTGTGTTTTTTGGACCAAAAAACATCGATTCTCCATAAACTTGGATTTATGTGGTTTATACAACAATTAGTCATTTGAAAGTAGTAGGTGAAATTTGGACAATCATCCAGCTTGCTAGTAGTGGAGTTGTGTTTTTTCTTGCCTCAAAAATTGGCTAGCATGAGTGAGTTGTGTGCGCGCAAACATAAAGTCTCATATTGATAGTTGAAAAGAAAAAGAAGTCTTATGTGATGAATACTTTGAATGAATATTCTGTAAATTATATCACTCTTATTATTAAAAACTAGTATAAGTGTTCGCGCATTGCGTTGCGTAGATAATTTAAAATGTGATAATTTTATAATTAAAAATAACTAATCACGTGATTTTTTGTGATGCATGTAGATTTTTAATTAATATTTATGATAATTAGTATAATATTTTTGGAAAAAACACAAATTTAATTTACAATACTTTTATTTAAATCTCTCAACTTTCGCTCAGAAAACTAATATCGAACCACTGATTTGGCAGGATAAGTATGAAGATGGTGGAGTGTGGCATGAGGCTCGGGTTAGTGTATTTGCCTGTCTATGGGCCAGTTTACGACATTTGCCCGTAGCTTTGAAGATTGTTCGTGTGTTCAATATACTTAATGGCGTGAGATTTTTTAGGAAAAATCACACACTTGATCTTAAGTGGATAATATCACGTTATATTAAGAGTATTCTTGAACTGTTTTAACCCAACAGAGTCTTCTGATCCATTCCTTGGTACTTAATTTATCAATCTCTTCTCAACCCCTTTTGAACCTCCTATGAAGAGGCCATTCATATGACAACGTTTTAATCAAATACTAAACCAAATAATTGTTCTTTAGACTATTTAAGACGCACAATCTAGGCTAATATCTCCAACACATATTTTCATATCATGTTGCTTATTTGTTCCATTAAATTCAAAAAATTATCGAATGAACCTTAAACTTAATTAACGTACTCTACTTATACATATATCTTGTCATTACAACATAAATATTAATTCACATTTATCTAACCTGTAGAACTAGTCAAGTTATAGAGTTGATCTGGTCTTTGTTCACCAGAAATCTTTTTAAAAAATTGTGTTTCCTAGTGACTAATTGATTGAATGTATATAAGGGGCAACAGAATGTCTACAATATCCAAATTATATTGATCACATCATTCTGAAAACAACATCTACATTTGGAGGCTTCTGCATTAGCACATAGTACAACTATATAAAATCGTCGATGTCTTGCCACAATTCGTTCATATTTTATGATTTTCAGTCGATAGAACCAACATGGCCTGCAACAATAGAAAGTTTCATTCTGTGTTTATAATTTTATATACAGAGGAATATCATTTTCCTCTAGTCCATCTGTGACAATTCAAAGACACCAAGCTTAGAGACAGACTACCTTACCATGAACTTTTGATTCCAATTTCAACCAAACATATTCAATAATGAAGCCACCAGCACCTCAGCCAAGTGACGGTATTAGAACACGAAGAAAACCATCATCAAGGGGCCATCCAAGATTTGTTGGTGTTCGCCAAAGGCCATCAGGAAGATGGGTTGCAGAGATCAAAGATTCTTTACAAAAGGTGAGGCTATGGCTTGGTACTTTTGACACTGCTGAGGATGCTGCAAGGGCATATGATCAAGCTGCTCGTACATTAAGAGGGGTTAATGCTCGTACTAATTTTGAACTACCCGCGTCTGATTCCCACCAAGGTAGTAGTATTCTTGAAAATTCTGAGCCTTTTAACTTTGAAGAAGCCTGCAGAACAGAGGAACCTGAAAATAGTCTTGTTGGTGCACTTAAAGCTAAACTCTTTAACAGCAAGAATTCAAGATCTTTCATTCAAGCTTATGCCTCTAATTCAACTTCTCAATTAGCATCCAAAGTTAAACCATCACTACCTTGTATTGAAATCAAGAAAACTGAGAAATTACCTAAAATTGACAATTATTCTGATGACTTGTTCAGGGGAAATCACAATCTTGATTACATAAGCCTCATGACAAACGATTATCAGCCCATGATCTCATCGTCACAATGTCAAGATAACCAGTGGTATAGTGGGACAAATTCAGCGATAATGTGGGCTAACGAGCAAGGACGATTACCATGGGGAGAACCACAAATGAGTCCAGTCCAAGACGAGGTTTCATTTAGTACTACTATAAACACTAACATTTTTGGTGGTACTGCTACTTGTACATGGCCAGTTTCAGTTAGTGAACCAATGGTTGATTTGTCTACATTTGGGGAAGTAGATGTTTTAAATGGGTCAATAATGATGCCCGATATGAATGGATTAACACAAATAGCTTCAGTTCCAACTGAACAACAGTTCCTGCAGTTTGAAAATGGGCTTTGGAGTGTTGGTGAAAATGCAGTTTGGGATCCCTTCCTTTTGTCATCTGTGTGAGAAGAGTTTCAGATTTATGCTTTGATACACATCAGAGTTAATAGAATTCTTTTTATTCTTTTTAGAGTTCTTTTATGTCGTCTTCTTCTTTTTCACCTCTCCCACTCTTGTTGCTCCATTGGAGAGTCAAACCCAAAAACGTCAGGTTGGAGGTGGAGAGTGTTTATCATCCAAGCAACCCCTCTTGTCGCTTCTTTAATGTCTCCTTTTGTTAATATTTTATGATATTACTTATTACCAATAACAAAGCCTCACAGAGACTTATGGGATGATTTGTGTTTAATGCTTTCTTACTGTATTTCTCTGGACTTTAAAATTAAATCAATGCTCCCACTAAAAATATTGTTGAAACTTGAAAGTGGAAACAAGGTAGATAGAGAGAGTGTTATGGGAGGATTTATGTGTACCTGAGTCCTAAAGTGAGCATTACATTGCTAGCGCCTAAATCCATCATATATTATAAACAATACCTGATATAATATGGAATAACAATACATAGGTTAAACATCAAAAGACAAAATCACTCCATCTTTTCCTCAAATCCATCATCAGTACTCTTTAAATTCTATTAAATTTAAAAAAGTAAACCCAAATTTTGAATTTTACCTTGTATATCCCATTTCTAGTGCCAAAAAAAAACACTCAATAAAAATAATGCGTTATTAGTCCTTGTATTACACAATTCCTACATAGCTTAGTTTCTTTTAACCAAACGACCCCCATGTCAGGATGACGATGGTACTCTCTTCACTAAGCTACAAACATGCATGCAGACTTCAGGCAGTCTGCATTTTTATTTTGCAGCTTAAAAATTACTTTGACCATCAACCTTCTTCCCAGTCTATGTCATCTTCTTCATCGTTGTCGTCTTCCGAAGCATCTGCTTGAACATTCAAGTCTACCTTGAGATTTCCAGTTGTAGTATTACCTGAAAACATACCCAATGTGAACATGATAGTTGAACTTCAAAACTAAGCAAATCAAACACGACCTATAAATTGAAAGTGAAAATGAAGAAGCAGGACTCGGGAGAAAAGGAAAGAAGAATCAGAGCCTGAAGAATTGGGAGAAGACAAAATTTAGCAGTGATCATCACCTATAAAACTCTAATCAAGCAAGCAGAACAAAGTAACACATCATACTAACTATAAGAAGTTAGAAGATCCTCTCTAACTGGTCGCTAAGTTTCACCTACACACCTGAACTGAACTTCGTGAGAAAATCATTACACCTTCTCCTTATCCAAAGTGTATCTACTGCCACTCTTAATAATCTAAGACTACTACTTCCTAGGAAGTGCAAAGTGCATGACACATGTTGCTCAGTAAACAGGCCCAACTTCTATAAACTACGCAGAGATTGCATGGCATTTGCAATCGATTTCTGTTATTGAGTAACAAGACTTTGAAAGACCATTACATTCTAGAAAGTCAAGGCTCGAGTAACTCTGGAACCTTAAGTATTCTCAAACAGAATTATCCATATCTCTCCTCTCTTGCATGGATTCCCACATGGCCATATATTTCAGTTCTCAGCTTTCGTAGACTAGTTGTTTTATTCAAACAGGACAGAAAATTGTGTATGTAATCACTTTCTTGGCATCTCTATGATATATTAGTGTATAAATTGAGTATGTTATTCAGAACTATAGGTGCTGTGCGTATGTGCCTAAGCTCTTTCAGATTAATTCGTGAAAGATGTGAAGAGTTGTTAGCATACTTTGACAAGTTGCATTTTCTTCAATGTTCTTGATGTTCCTTTTATTTTTAAAAATCTTTTGATACCCAAAAGATCTCCCTTGTGTTTAGCTTGTCCCAACCCCAGTGTGTCCAAAGGTTCAGAATATTGGCCAACCCCTCTACCCTGCTCCCTTTTAAATACCACAGTTTGTGTTAGCGGTAATTTTTCAGAATAATATTTAACAATTAGGAGAAGAAGTGTTGTCCTCGCTGTTAAAGTAGACATAGAGGAGGAAACTTTGGAATTTGCGGGAAACCAAAAAAAAAAATGGCCAACACTTAAAGCAGCTAAACCCCAGAGGTTCTGATCAGCACAAAGAATATCATTTTGATCCATTTGTTCCATTTATGGTCTCTCCATTTTATAAGGACTCAAGAAAGAATTTGCATAATAGTATCTTTTTTACGGTTGCACCATGAATGGCTTATAGCAAAGCAGTACACAGTTGACAGTACAACACCAGCAACTCCCATCAACGAACAAGGTAAGGAGCTGAACCTCATGATGTAGCAAGCTAATTACTTCAATCACTAGCACCTCCATTATCAACTTCTTTGAACAGTCCTCCTATCCTCAACCACTTAAGAGATTGAAGTATATGAACAATATAAAATTACCTGCAGGTGGGGCCTCCTCCCATTCAACATCCTCTCCTTCGTCCTCCTCTTCACGTTTGGATTTCATGCCAACTTGGCGCTCAGTAGAGGTGTTATACACTCCATCTGTAGTTGATGTTTCCGGCAACATTTTGGTAGCTTCTTCTTGCTCTTTTTGCCGCTTGAATAGAGCCTCATAATATGCCTTAATATATTCATCCTACCAAAACCAAGAAAAAAAAAAGGCATTAAAGCATCAATATACAGCATATGGAGAACTCAAGCAAGAAAGGACAGGGCAGAATAAGAGAAGGGCAGGAAGAGGTAATGAACCATACAAAAGGCAATGACCTTAACCTGTATATTTTTAACATCTTCAAATCCTATGGACTTCTTGTCATCAGATAATCCTGCTGCAGCAGAAGTACCCTCCATATTTGATTCTTGCTTGACCTCTCCACGCTGCTCTTTTGTAAGATTCATTCCCTCCTTTATCATCCATGGAGGCAAAACTTTCATTGGTGTAACTGAAACCTCGGATTTGATATCTCCTTTTTCTTCAAGACCAGAGAAAGCAACTTCAACCTGCAATCAACAGCAAAAAGTGGTTTAAATTCATGACACAATAGTTTCAGGGTGTATTTCACTCAATCAACATCTTACATAACTTGGGCACTATTATCTCCATCAAATTCATAAGGAAAGACGGAGATATTTTATTGAAAGCATTCAGAGCAATTGCTACATATTGTATTATTGAGAAAAAACAGTTGCTAAAGGATAAATATAGACTCAAGTTATCAGTGAGAAAGGAAACAGAAGTTTGTAGATAGTATAAACAAATAACCAAGATGTTCACAGGTACAAAAGGGAGAAAACTTCCAATGTTGCAATAAAAGGAGGGGGGTTAAAATGGTTGTTTTCAAGATTTGATCAGGAGACTACCTAACACAGAGCAAAAGCTATGTTGTGCAACCTCACTGTATGGACTAGTGCATTAAAATCCAGTTCAGATATGTGCGTGTGTGTTGGAAAAATTCATGTACATGCAAGTCGTAACTAAGATGCATGAGCATGAATATACACCAAAATCACTGCATTGCATTTCCAAGAAGCATCAGAAGCAACTAGAAACACATAATGATGAGCTTCCAAGTAAAAGACTGTAACAACAGTATTTCTTTTTTCCTTTTCCAGTTGGGCAAAAGAACCTTTGTCTCCCCTACAAACGGCATAGGTGTTCCACCAAATCCAAGCCCTTGTCCTGACTTTGAGTCATTTGCATTATCTCCATTTGCACCACGGGCCACAGCGTTGGCTCGCACTTCCCATGCTTGAAGGCTTCCAAACTCGGGAGCAGGTAAATCTTTTACTCTGGCAAGTTGATCCATCAGTGGTTTGAGTTGTGCCTACAATTCTTTTAGTTCTCAGTAAACTGAACCAGATGCACAGGAAAGAGATGGTAACAAGTCAACTGTTCTCAGATATCCAGGGTTACAATAAAATAAAAAGGAAAGGAGGAAAAGGTTTTTTATAATTCACCAATTGTTATAGAGATCAAAACAACAAGGGGCTATAGCTCATCCAAAAGAAAATTAAATAATCCAAGAGAAGTAGTAATACTAAAATAGATGCTGTCAAAATTGTCCCAACTAGTTCACAGATTGAGGAATAGTTCATTGATTTCGTAGTAGAAAATCTCTTTTCAAACTAGATGACAAGACACGATCTCTCCTTAAAAAATTCAGCCTATACAAGTTAAAGAAATTCTTTCAAAGCTACCCAAAAAATCGTGCTCTATTAAACTGAAAGATAAAATCGAATTCCTTCAGGCCAAAAGAAAGATATAGAGAGCCATGCAATTTGGCAGATACAGAAAGGGAGAAACAGAGAGGGACTCCACCAATTTTCAACCAAAACGAGAACAGGACTTCATAGATCTGTCTTATTTCACCCTCTTTTCTACCAAGTAATCAGATTATATACTTTTTTAATCAAGTAAAGTAATCAGATTACATACTTTAAAAAAGAGCACAAAATGCCCTTATCTCATTTAGAACAAAGAAGCATGATCGTATTAAAATTTAAGCATGAAGTTTACCTAAAATACAAAGCAACTATAGGTCTTGGTCAAGTCAATCTTACAACACCCAATATTCAATGCTTCTAGAGTTCTAGAGATTTCATGGGTGCACCAAAAAGAGATAAGGGATAAGAGGTAGTGTATATAAATCCCTCCACTAACAGTGATAGCAAAAAGAATAGATAGCTTCAAATTGCACTCACTCCAAAAAAAAATTAATGAAGTAGAGTGATTTCATTAAATTAGGAAAGTCTCCTGTATGCAGGTACACCAAAAGAAAAAAGTAGAGAACCTACACAACAATATGGTGTTCTATCTCATTTTTCTATCCCAGGGATCTCATGGGTGCACCAAGGCTTTAAGAAAGAAAAACGTTTGACACATACCAACCGTACACTTAAAAAACTTTTTGATAAAGAAAAAGTACATTTCAAACATCCCATGACATTAGGCATGCCATTAAGGGTAGAATTAGAAGTTTTAAGTTAAAAGAGTTCCCCAAATATGGAAAGTGTCATTTTTTAACAAACTAAAGAAGCACTGAGTGCCATATAAAATGGAACATCAGGAGTATATCATAATTGTGAGAACAAAATTGGTTTTTTGACGTGGGAAACAGCAAGCACAATTCTTTGTTCAAAAGAAGTTCAGAATCAAAGAGAACACATCTATTGATGTAGTTAGTAATAGGTGTGCCAAAAAATTGAGTAGAGAGGATACCCCTGAACGGGAGAATATCCATTAGGCATCAATATGCAGGTCAAACTCCCATGTTATATACCTAAGGACTCTCTGTTACCAACCAAACCGAGAATATAAAAGGCTGAAAGCTGATGTTTTAAGTCAACATATAAATTATTAAGTCCACATTGATCTTGAAAACATGCAAGACAACAAAACAATTAACATATTTAAATGAAAAGTGTAAGATGAACATAAGTTTCTTTAAGATAAACATAAGTTTTTTATAGATGAACATAAGTTAAAGCAAACAGCATAATTTAGTAACTGTGGACATTGAAAATGTATGAAGTAACAAGAGCAAACTAGCAAAGATGTATAGATTCAAATGCCAAAACAGTTCACTGACTTCTTTTTGTGTATATGTGTATATATCCACCTAAGGACCTGGAGCAATAAGACGCTTAAAAACCCACTGCACTATAGAGTTCGTTGTAGCTGCTCTCTCAGTCTCGCTCTTGCTCTTGCTTCATTTATCACGTTCTGAACACTAAACACCCCAACCCGAGAGCCGGCAGTATGACATGACCAAATGAGATGAATATAATTTAAAAGAGAGAGCACCTTATATATCAACCTCCAACGAGAAAAAAAATAGAACACCCTAAAACATAACACAGAAAGAAGACAAACCTCCACCCTATGAAGCATGTCTTCCAACTTTTCGCGGCGGCGTCTCCTATCATTGTCATCCCCATCGGTGGTCCCTTGAGAAGCTAGCTTGTCGCTCTCTGCCACTAGTTCCCCATTGCAACTTTCACAGTGGAAGTACTCATCCACAGGAGAGATCAGCCGCAACGCATCCAACGCAGTATATCTGAATTCGCATATTTAAGGTAAATCCTGAGTTTGTCATGAGATGCATACCTATTAAAACGCCAAAACTTAGCAGCAGTATTGAAGGCAGAACCTTTTCCCACAGTTGGGACAAATATACTCCTGCACTGTGTTTTTGTTATCCAGCTCATCTCTTAACTTTTTCTTCATTCGGTGCAGTCTGTACCTCACGACATCATATATCTGCAGAATTTGAAATGCCACCTTGAATCTTTAACTTCCATGAAAGTACCAATTTAGTTAAATATCAATGATATCAAGATGAATGAGAAGTTATCCCTGCTCAACAATCAATGCTTGTGCTAGTACCATAATAAGCAAAAGTGTTTGTTACTATAGATTACTTAAGTCTCTCATGTCTCTTGGTTGTTTGTCTATCAGTCAAGTTGGGAAATGCTATGACTAGAAGTATCAGAATACTTCAATAAATCTACACGAAGTTGGTAAATAAGGGATTTGGGGTGGGAACCTGTGCATAGTCCAGGCAGCAATAAGAATGAGTATGCATCTTTATTTTGTCATCTCCTTCTTTCCCATTCTGCAGGCTATCAACAGTAGCTGCAACTGCAGAATTGTATACTTTAGCACCCTTTGCTCCCTGTAACAGAAGATTGTTAAAAACGAATGATTATTTAGCACAGATTGCAGGAAAAATCTGATGTTAGTAGTATGTGATAATAACAGACGAATATACAATTGAATCGCCCCCTTCTCACCCATCAGGTTTTGGCACAGAAGGAGGGTATACTTGGTTGCACATTAGCAACTAGTTAATAAGGGCAGGCAGGGGGGCGGGGAGAATATGCCACCAAATCACCCTCTTCCACCCACCATCTTTTGTAAAAGGAGGAGGATACGTAAGCATTCATTAAAACGCCATTAGTTTGTCCCACAATACAATTAAGCTAATGAGGGCTGAGGTTAAAAAAATATGAGCACACACAGAAGATAAAATGCTGCTACTTTGTATTTGTAACTGAAAACTTTCCTATTCCTTGTTGTCATAATGCATTTGCCTAACAGGTCTCAATGTTTTGAACCATGGACTATGGTACCAAAGAAGAAATAGAATTTCCTAGAAAAAACAACTTGAAAGAGTATTCTCATGTAGAAGAACATACAAATGCATAAGGTAATTGCAAAATAGGATTCATCTTTTTAATGGTTCATAATAACAAAATGTGAATTTTTTTTTGGCTAGATTAAGCAAATAGATGAGCTACGTAAGACTGAGCTTCACCCTTGGTTTCCTTATTGTTTGTTTGTGTTGGTAGGTAACCAAAGAAAATTATGTAACAATTTCATATTTTTTAGATAAGATATTGTTTGAATTAATTACATCAAAGATCTACCATATTTTCAAAATGGAATAAAGAGACACAGCTTAGTGTGCACCTTACAGCCATGTGGTTACCAAACAGCAAATTTCTCACATCTTCCTCTTTACTTAGGAGGAATTTGTATAAAAGGGAACCAATTGCTACGTTAAGGAAACAGATGAAGCTGCTTCAGATATCTAAAGACTGGAACACTCTCGATGTTGAAACTAAACCTTCTTAAAGTTAGCAAGAGGGTTAAATCTTCCAAAATAATATCCTAGGTAAATGAAAAAGGGGAGCGGGTATCATCTTTATGCAATAGAGCATAAAACCAACCTCCTTCCTATGGTCCCGTGTGATGAGCTTTTCTTCTTCAAAGAACCGCAAGGTGCGGCGTAATTGTTTCGTGTGCAACTTCAAGTCCTTCGCCAAGTCTTCTTCCCTCACCCATTGCCGCCTGAAATAATGATTTTTAAGCATGCAATTCTTGAAAATACAATGAAGTTTGTGGGTGTGTTAGTGAATTGTGAACAAACTAAGCATGCAATTTTTTTTTGAAAATACAATGCAGTTTGTGGGTGTGTGGGTGAATTGTGCACAAACTAAGCAAGCAATTCTTGAAAATACAATGCAGTTTGTGGGTGTGTGGGTGAATTGTTCATGAACTAAACATGCAATTCTTGAAATACAATG
>JAJOOH010032720.1:0-12701 GCA_029582605.1 Solanum gracilifrons
GTCAGAATTTTCATCTGAGCACGACTTCCAAGAAGGTTGACCAAAGTCAACTTTTCAAGTTATAAAAATCTCCAAAATAGGGAAACGGGCCTAAAACCAAAACGAACGACCAGGCGACCGAACAGTCAGTGCCAGCAAGTCATAAATGACTTGGGGTCGCTACAGGAATGCTCTAAACGATGAAATGAATTCCTTAATGACCTGGAGGGTCATTAAAGATACGTGGTGGTTCCTTAACTCATTACGGATGTCCTCATAAAGTTTTAGAGAAAATTTTTTAGTTCTCCGGATCCCCAGATCCATGGGCCAAAAATTTGAGAAATTGGGGTAATTCCTTAAAAAAGATCTGTAAATGCGGAAATAGGTGTTAAAAATGGTGTGAATATACATGGTGGTTATCCAACTCACAACGGAGGTCCTCATAAAGTGTTTTGCGAAAAAAAATTAGGTGCTTCGGGGCGCTAGATCCATGGGCTATAACACATGAAAAATCAAAGATTTTGTGCATTTCCTAAAAATATGCCGGTAAATACGGAAATATACGTTTAAAAATGGCGTGAGTATACATGGTGGTTTACAACTCACTAAAGAGGTCCTTATAATGTGTTTTGAGGGAAAAAATTTGATGTTCTGGGGCGCCAGATCCATCAGCTATAACACACGAAAGATTAAGAATTTTGGGTAATTCTTAAAAAATGACGTGTAAATGAGGTGAAAAACATTAACAAATTGTGTGAATATATGTAGTGATCCCTAAATTGTTACAGAGGTCCTTATAGAGTTATTCGAAGAAAAAAAATTGGTGCTCCTGGGAACAATATCCACGAACTAATAATATACACGAAAAATTTAGGATTTGGGTAATTTCTAATAAGGGCCTGTAAATGTGGAAATAGGCGTTAAGAAATTGTGTGAGTTTACATGGTGGTTCCTCAATTCATTACGGAGGTCCTCATAAAGTATTTTGTGAAAAAAAATATTGGGTACTCCGGGGCGCCAGATCCGTGGGATAACACACAAAAAATAGAAGATTTTGGGTAATTCTTTGAAAAAGGCTTGTAAATGGGAAATATGCATTAAAAAAATTGTGTGAGTATAGAAAAAAATGTTGTCTGCTCCAGGGCGCGAAATCCATGGGATAATATGCAAGAAGAATCAAAGAATTTCGTTAACTCCTAAAAATTGACCTGTAAATGCGGATATATGCGTTAAAAATGGTATTAGTATACGTGGTGGTTTTCAAACTCATTACGGAGATCCTCCTAACATTTTTTGAGAAAAAATTTGGGCGTACCGCGACGCTAGATCCATGGTCTATAACACACGAAAAATCGAGGATTTTGGATAGTTCCTAAAAATGGGCCTGTAAATGCGGAAATATGCATAAAAATGGTGTGAGTAGACGTAATGGTTCACCAACTCAATACGGAGGTCCTTATAATGTTTTTTTGAGAAAAAAAATTATGGTACTCCGGGGAGTTACATCCATGGTACTTACCCAACTCATTTTGAAGACCCACATAAAGTTTTTGGAGAGAAAAATTCGGGTGCTCCAAGGCGCCAAATCCACAGAAATTTGAGTAATTTCTAAAAAATCGTCTGTAAATGCGGAAATATGTGTTAAAAATTGTGTGAATATACGTGGTGGTTCCCCAACTCATTACGAAGGTCTTCAGAAAAAAATTTGAGAAAAAGATTTTAAGTTCTCGTGGGCGCCAAAATCCATGGGCCATAACACACGAAAAATCGAGGATTTTGGTTAATTCCTAAAAAGGGCCTGTAAATGCAGAAATAAATTTTTAATAAAAGTGTGAGTATAGGTGGTGGTTCCCTGCTTATTACGGGGGTCCTTATAAAGTATTTTTAGAAAAAGAAACTTGGTGCTCTTGACCGCCAGATCCATAGGTAAATATACACGAAAAATCGAGTAATTTGGGTAATTCCTAAGAAAGGGCCTGTAAATGCGGAAATAAGCGTTAAAAATGGTGTAAGTATACGTGATGGTTGCCCAACTCATTACGGAGGTACTCCAGTTTTTCGAGAAAAAAAATTGTGTGTGCTCCAGGACACCAGATCCATAGGATATAACACACGAAAAATTGAGATATTTCGGAATTCCTAAAATGGGGCCGATAAATGAAAAAATAAGCATTAAAAAAATGTCTGAGTATACGTGGTGGTTCCCCAACTCATTATAGATGTCCTCAAAAAGTCTTTTGAGAAAAAAATATTTGGTGCTTCGGGGCGTCAGATTCATGGGCTAATACACACGAAAAATTAAGAAATTTGGGTAATTCCTAAAAAATAGCGTGCAAATAAGCAAATATGCGTTAAAAAAATATTGTTTGTGTATGTGGTAGTTCCCCAACTCATTCTGAAGGTACTCGTAAAGGTGTTTGAGAAAAAAAAATTGGGTGTTCTGAGCGCCAGATTCATGGAAAATAACATACGAAAAATTAAGTAATATGTAGAAATAGGTGTTAAAAATAGTGTAAGTATACGTGGTGGCTCCCTAACTCAATGCGGAGGTCCTCATAAATTTTCTTGAGAAAATACTTTTTGGTGTTGTGGGGTGCCAGATCAATGGCTAATATACACTAAAAATCGAGGAATTTGGGTAATCCTAAAAAGGGTTTGTAAATGCAGAAATAGGCGATAAAAATGGTATGAGTTTACCTAGTGATTCCCCAACTTATTACGGAGGTCCTGATAAAGATTTTTTAGAAAAAGAAATTTAGGTGCTCCGGAGCGCCAGATCCATGGGTATAACACACGAAAAATCGAAGATTTTGGGTAATTTCTTTAAAAAGGCTTGTTAATATGAAAATAGGCATTTAAAAAATGGTGTGAATATACGTGGTGGTTTCCAACTCACTACATAAGTACTCATAATGTGTTTTGAGAAAAAATGGTGTTCCGGGGCGCATATGTCATGACCCGATTCCTCGAATCATAATGGCACCTATAACCCACCAGTAGGTAAGCCAACCTATAACCCGGAGCAACAAGTAATGGGTCTGAGGGCAGAAACTAAACAAGATTAGGTAAAATTTAAGATAACAACATAAACAGGCGGAAGCAAATAGGCATTTAAAAAATGGTATGAGTATACATCGTGATTTCCAACTCACTACGGAAGTCCTCATAATGTGTTTTGATTAAAAAAATTAGTGTTCCGGGGCGCAAGTGTCACGACCCGATTCCTCGAATCATGATGGCACCTACTATAACCCACCAGTAGGTAAACCAACCAGTAACCAAGAACAACAAGTAATGGGTTTGAGGGCAGAAACTAAACAAGATTAGGCATAATTTAAGATAACAACATAAACAGGCGGAAGCAAAACCAAAACATATATACAAATAAAGATCCTTCCCAGAACCTGGAAGTCACTAGTACAGTGCTACTAACAAAACGAGTACAAGTCCCAAAAGTGGACAACAGAGACTGGACTGTCTCGAAAGGTAAAAGACAAGTCTATATACACAGATGGAGACTGAATTATTACAAAACGCCGTGGGATCATCCCCGTCTCCGTATCGGCTAGCTAAGGCCATAAGCATCAGACTCAAATCTGCTACACCAATCTACATAGATCTAAGCCGGCCGAGCAACGTCGAAAAATAACTAAGGCCTACCGGATCCGAATCATGTATTTCTAAGGCAATCTCTAGTCAAACCTAACCTAAGGCCCAACATGCTTCAAATAAACAGTAATTAAGTATGCAAGCACTCCACAAAGCAATGAGGTTCAATTAATAACACAAAACATGCTCACAGTTATCCGATAATTCTCCAAAAAGGCAGAAAACATGATTTTTAAACACCTATACGTGATTCAATAACAACCGAACCCAAATCCCAACTAATCAACATGCATTCACATTCTCGAGCTCAATCTAAGAGAGGAAAATCGTAGCCTACCTGTAGGCCGATCACACGCGCTCCAAAACCACTTCTATGAAGCTTTTCCTTTCCGAACGGCCTCGAAACGCTGCCCTGCTATCAAAAATAAAGTCAAAACATTATTACGGTCGTTTAGACACCAAAATCACAACAAACGGAGATGGGTCAATTTAGGAGTCAAAACGGGAATTATGGGACCCGCACCAAACTGTCCGAATTTCACTCCGTCAAGACACCCTAAACAGCACCCCAGTCTTGTGTTCCGAAATTGAACACAATTCGGGGCACAAAATTCAGCAAACCCCAACAAGCAAGAAAACCACACTTTAATCAACTAAAAAGAAAACATTGCAGCAGTCTAAACTCGAAATCTACAAGGATCTAATGGTGCCCAACACTCTTTGTACACTCTACAACGAAGCCAAGACAATTTTCAACACATTGGACTTCGAATCACCTAAAACCAAGCTAAAATGAGTGAGATATGACTAAAATAAGGATGCCAAAAACAAAAAACTCCGACGGGGTGGTACGATCTCGTTCGGAACCCCGTTCACGCAAATGAGATATGCAATCATAGCAAATTCGATATTTCAGACTCAATGGCATAGTCAAAATTTCCATACGATGTTATCTTGACAAAAAGTGGGTCCCACACTCAAATGTCTTTTTAAGTCAAAAACCACAAAAGAGCTTTGAAAAATATCAAAAACCTCGAGACACAAAAGAAAGATAAATCTAGACCAAACTTGACATTTCGGAGCTAACCACACTGACAGAATTCTCATTCGAGAGTGTTTACTCAGAATGTTGACCAAAGTCAAACTTAGGCTTAAACTAAAAGTTAAAACACTTAATCGCACCGACTCACACTGAAAATCTCGGGAGTCATGCCGACCATGCTACTAACCTAAACTGACCCTTCCGGAGCTGATGGAATCGTCAGAATTGGATTTCGATGTCATCTTCTTGAACTTTTGATCGAAAATGATCTTTCAAGGTTCATAAGTTCCAAAACACTAAAACTCACACTATAACCAAATGAACGATTAGGTGACCGAACTGTCACTCCCAGCAAGTCATAAATGACTTGGGGTCGCTATAGAAACGCTCTAAACGACACACAGAAGTCAAGACACAGAAATGACCAGGAGGGTCATTACAGCAAGATCCATGGAATATAACACACAGAAAATTGAGGATTTTAGGTAATTCCAAAAAATGGCTATAAATGCGGGAAAAGGCATTAAACAAATGGTGTGAATATATGTTGTGGTTACCTAACTCAATAAGAAGGCTATCATAAAAATTTTTGAGAAGAAAAAATTTTGGTGCTCCATGGCGCAATATCCATGGGCTTATAATGTATACGAAAAATTGAGGACTTGGGTAATTTCTAATAAGTTCCTGTATTGACGTTAAAAAAATAATGTAAGTTTACGTGGTGGTTCCCCAACTCATTACGTAGGTCCTCGTAAAGCTTTTTCAGAAAACAATTTTGGGTACTCCGGGGAGCCAGATCCATGGGCTATAACAGACCAAAAATCGACGATTTTGGGTAATTTCTAAAAAAGGCTTATAAAAGCATAAATAAGCGTTAAGAATGGTGTGACTATACGTGGTGTTTCCATAACTCATTACGGAAATCCTCATAAAGTTTTTTGAGAAAATTTTTTGGCGTTTCGCAGCTCTATATCCACGGGCTAACACACGAAAAATCAAGAATTTTGGGTAATTCCAAAAAAGAGTCTTTAAATGCGGAAATAGGCGTTAAAAGTAGTGGAAATATACGTGGTAATTCTCCAACTCATTACGGAGATCCTAATTAAGTTTTTGGAGAAAAGATATTTTGGTGCTTCAGGGTGCTAGATCTATGGCTAATATACATGAAAAGTCGAGGAATTTGGTTAATTCTTAAAACAGACTTGTAAATGCGGAAATAAAAGTAAAAAAATGGTGTGATTATACGTGGTGGTTCCCATACTTATTACGGAGATCCTCATATAGTTTTTTGAGAAAAGTTTTTTCGGTACTCCAAAGAGGCAGATATATGGACATTAATACATGAAAAATCGAGAAATTGGGTAATTTCTAAAAAAGGTCTGTAAATGCGAAAATAGGGATAAAAATTGGTGTGAATATAAATGGTGCTTCAGGGATTGTAAATACGAAAATAGGCGTTAATAAAATGGTGTGAGTATAATGGTGGTTCTCCAACTAATTACGGAGGTCCTCATAACACACAAAAATCGAGAATTTTGGATAATCCCTAAAAAAGGGACTATAAATGCAGAAATATACGTTAAAAATTGGTGAGAGTACATGTGTTGGTTTCCCAACTCATTACGGAGGTCCTCATATAATTTTGTGGGAAAAAAATTGATTCTCCGAGAGCTAGATCCATGGGCTTTAACAAACGAAAAATCAAGGATTTTGGGTAATTCCAAATAAAGGGCCAATAAATGCATGAAAAGGCATTAAATAGATGGTGTGAATATATGTGGTGGTTCCCCAACTCATTACGGAGGTCCTCATAAAGTTTTTTCAGAAAACGATTTTTTGGTGTTCCAGGGAGCAATATCCATGGGCTAATAATATACACAAAAATTGAGGATTTGGGTAATTTCTAATTAGGGTTTGTAAATGGGAAATAGACGTTAAGAATGATGTGAGTTTACATGGTGGTTCCCTAACTCATTACAGAGGTCCTCATAAAGTTTTTTGAGAAAAAAATAGGGTACTCTGGGCGCCAGATCCATGGGCTATAACACACAAAAAATCAAAGATTTTTTGGATAATCACTAAAGAAGGGCCTATAAATGAGGAAATAGGCGTTAAAAATTGTGTGAATATACGTGGTAGTTCCACGAAAAATAGAGTATTTTCAATAATTTCTAAAAAAGAGAATCTAAATGCGGAAATAACTGTAAAAAAGTGGTGTGAGTACACGTCATGTTTCACCAACTCATTACATAGATCCTCATAATATTTTTTTTGAGAAAAAAAAATTTGGTACTCCAGAGAGCATGATGTATGGTTAAATATACACAAAAAAATCAAGGAATTTGAGAAATTTCTAAAAAAAAAGCCGGTAAATGCAAAAATTGGTGTATGTATACATGGTAGTTCCCCTACTCACAATATTTGAGGGGGGGATTGGGTGTTCAAGGACGGCAGATCCATGGGTATAACACACGAAAAATAATGGAATTAGGGTTATTTGTTAAAAAAGGCATGTAAATGCGGAAATATGCATTAAAAATTGTGTGAGTATACATAGTGGTTCATCAACTCATTACGGAGGTCATCATGAAGTTTTTTTGTGAAATAAATTTTGGGTTCTCCGGGGAACCAAATCCAAGGTCATAACACACAAAATATTGAGGATTTTGGTTAATTCCTAAAAAAGACCCGTAAATGCAGAAATAGGCGTTAAAAATGGTGTGAGTATACATGGTGGTTCCCCAGCTCATTACGGCGATTCTCATAAAGTATTTTGAGAAAAAGAAATTGGTGATCTAGATGCCAGAATCAAGGGTAAAATACACGAAAAATAAAATAAAAATTGGGTAATTTCTAAGTAAGGGCACGTAATGATGATATAGGCGTTAAAAATGGCGTGAGTATACGTAATGGTTCCCTAGCTCATTATGGGGTCCTCATAAAGTATTTTGAGAAAAAGAAATTTGGTTCTCTGGGGCGCCTGATCCATGGATATACACGAAAAATCAAGGAATTTGGGTAATTCCTAAAAAATGGCATATAAATGCGGAAATAGGCGTGAAAAAATGGTGAGTATACGTAGTGGTTGTCAAACTCATTACGTAGGTCCTCATTTTTTTTTTTAGACAAAAAAAAATTGGGTGCTCTGGGCACTATATCCATGGGCTATATCACACGAAAAATAGCAAATTTTGGCTAATTCCTAGAAAAATGTCTCTATATGCGGAAATAGGCGTTAAAAAAAAGGTCTAAAGTATATGTGGTGGCTCCCCAACTCATTACAGATGTCCTTATAAATTTTTTTGAGAGTAAATTTTTTGTTGCTCCGGGGTGTTAGATCTGTGGGCTAATATATATGAAAAATTGAGAAATTTGGGTAATTTCTAAAAATTGGCTTGTAAATGCGAAATAGGCGTTAACAAAATTGTGTGAGTATACGCGATAGTTTCCCAACACATTGCGGCGGTCCTCATAAAAAATTTTGAGAAAAAAATTGGATGTTTTGGAGCGCCAGATTCATGGGCACACATGAAAAATCAAGCATTCTTGGTAATTTCTAAAAAAGGGCTTGTAAATGCGAAACGTTAAAAATAATGTGAGTACACGTATTGGTTCCCCAACTCGTTGTGGAGGTCCTCATAATGGTTTTGAGAAAAAAAATTAGTGCTCCGAGGCGTAAGATCTTTGCGCTAATATACACTAAAAATCGATGAATTTGGGTAATTCCTAAAAATAGCTTGTAAATGTTGAGGTCCTCATAAACCTTTATTAGAAAAAACTTTTGTGTGCTTCGGGACGCCAGATCAAATGTCTATAATACACGAAAAATCGAAGAATTTGGATAATCCTAAAAAGGGAATATAAATAAAGAAATAGGTGTTAAAAATGGTGTGAATTTACGTGATGATTCCCCAACTCCTTACGGAGATCCTTATAAAGGTTTTTGAAGAAAAAGATTGTGCTCCGAGGCGCTAGATTCCTAAAAAGGGCCTTTATATGGGGAAATAAGAGTTAAAAATCGTGTGAGTATACGTGGTAGTTTCCCAACTCATTACCGAGGTCCTCATAAAGGTTTTATAGAAAAAGAATTGTGCTCCAGTGCGCTAGATTCATAGGCTATAACACACGAAAAATCAAGGATTTTGGGTAATTTCTAACAAATGGCCTGTAAATGCGAAAATGTGTTAAAAATAGTGTTAGCATACGTGGTGGTTCCTCAACTCATTACGAATGTCCTCATAAAGTTTTTTGAAAAAAAATTGTGCTCTAGGACGTCAAATCAATGGGCTAAATATACACAAAAAATTAAGAAATTAAGGTAATTCCTAAAAAATGGCATGTAAATGCAAAATAGGCGTTAAAAATGGTGTGAGTATGCATGGTGGTTCCCCAACTCATTACGGAGGTCCTCGTAAAGTTTTTTAAGATAAAAAATTGAGTTCTCCAGAGCATCAGATCCATAAGCAACACACGAACAATCAAGAATTTTGGATAATTCTTAAAAAAAACTGTAAATGTGGGAATAGGCATTAAAAAATTATGTGTTACACAAGGTGACTCCCCAACTCATTACAAAAGCGTTAAAATATTGCCTGACCTGAGGACTCCTGACCTGAGAATGCTTGACCTAAGAATGTCTGATCTGAGAATGGCCTAACCCAAGAGCGCCTGGCAGGTCTTCATTTCAAATTGGCTTTGATATCTTTAAAATTGGAAAGATGCACACCTGACCTGAGAACGCCTGACTTGAGAACGCCTGACGTGAGAATACCTGACCTGAGAATACCTGACCCTAGAATGCTTAACCCGAGAGCGCCTGACCTGAGAATGTCTAACCTGAGAACGCCTGAGGACACCTGATATGAGAACGCCTGACCTAATAACGCATAACCTGGGAACACCTGACCTGAGAATGCCTGACCCGAAATGCCTGACCAGAGAATGCCTAACATAAGTCTTCATCTAAGATAAAAAAATTGGAGTGCTTCGGAGTGCCAGATCCAGGGCCAACTAACACACGAAGAATCAAAGATTTTGGGTGCTTCTAAAGAAAAGTCTGTAAATGCAGAAATAGGCATTAAAAAATTATGTGAGTTACAAAAGCGTTAAAAATTGCCTGACCCGAGGACGCTTGACATGAGAACGGCTGACCGGAGGACGCCTGATGCGAGGATGCCTGACCAAGGGATGCCTAACCTGAGGACATTTAACCCGAGATCGCTTGACCCGAGGATGTCTGACCTAAGAATGCCTGACACTCGAATGCCTAACCTGAGGATGCCTGACCCGAGGATGCCTGACCAGAGAATGTCTGACCTGAGGACACCTGACCTGAGAACGCTACCCGAGGACGCATGACCTAAGAATGCCTGACCAGAGGACGCCTTACGCGAAGATGCCTGACCAGAGGATGCCTAACCTGAGGACGTTTAACCCGAGAACACCTGACCCGAGGATGTCTGACCTGAGAATGCCTGACACTCGAATGCCTGAACCGAGAATGCCTGACCTGAGAATACCTGACATGATGATGCCTTACCCGAGGATGCCTAACCTGAGAATGCCTGACCTGAGAACGTCTGACCTGAGAATGCTACCCGAGGACGCATGACCTGAGAATGCCTGACCCGAGAACGCCTGACCCGTGGATGCCTGACCCGAGGATGCCCGACCAGAGAATGTCTGACCCGAGAATGCCTGACTCGAGAACGCCTGACCAGAGAACGTTCACCTGACCCGAGAATCCTTGACTCGAGAACGCCTGACCAAAGCACGCCTGACATGAGAACACCTGACATGAGCACGCCTGACCTGAGAATGCCTGACTCGAGGATGTCTGAGTCGAGGAAGCCTGACCTGAGCACGCCTGACCTAGGAGTGCCAGACCCGAGGACGCCTGACCGTAGGACGCCTGACCCGAGGACGCCTGACCTTAGGACGCCTGACTTGAGGATGCCTGACTAGAGGATGCCTGACCTGAGGACGCTTAATCGGAGAACACCTGACCCAAGGATGCCTGACCTGAGAATGCATGAGCACGCCTGACCTGAGAACGCCTGACCTAAGTACGCTTGACTTGACCACGCCTGACCTGAGAAGGTCAGACCTGAGCACGCCTGACCTGAGAAAGCCTGACTCGAGGATGCCTGACCCCAGCTTGCCTTACCAGAGAATGCCTGACCTGAGGACGCTTGACCGGAGGACGCCTGACCGTAGGACGCCTGACCCGAGGAGGCCTGACCTGAGGAGGCCTGAGAACGCCTGACCCGAGAATGCCTGACTTGAGAACGCCTGACCCGGGGATGCCTGACCCGAGGAAGCCTGATCTGAGAACGCCTGACCTGAGAATGCCTGACTTGGAACGCCTGACCCGGGGATGCCTGACCCGAGGAAGCCTGACCTGAGCACGCCAGACCCAAGGAAGCCTTACCTGAGAACGCCTGACCTGAGAATGTCTGACCCGAGAACGCCTGACCCGGGGACGCCTGACCCGAGAACGCCTGACCTGAGAACACCTGACCTGAGAATGCCTTACCTGAGCACGCCTGACCTTAGCACGCCTGACGTTACAATGCCTGACCCGAGAACGCCTGACCCGAGGATGCTTGACTTAAGGACGCCTGACCAGAGAATGTCTGACTAGAGAACGCCTGACCTGAGAACACCTGACCTGAGAACGTCTAACCTGAGCACGTCTGCCTTGAGCACGCCTGACTTGAGAACGCCTAACCTGAGCGCGCCTGACCTGAGAATGCCTGACCCGAGAATGCCTGACCCGAGAACGCCTGACTTAGGAATGCCTGACCCGAGAATGCCTGACTCGAGAACGTCTGACCTGAGAACGCTTGACTCGAGAACGCTTGACCCGAGAACACCTAACAAGTCTTCATTTCAAATAGGCTTTGACATCTATAAAATTGGAAAGATGCACGCCTGACCTGAGAATGCTTGACCTGACGCCTGACCTGAGAAAGCCTGACCCGAGAAAGCTTGACCCGAGAATGTCTGACCCGAGAACACTTGACCTGGGAACACCTGACCTGAGAACGCCTGACCTGAGAATGCCTGAACTGAGCACGCCTGACCTGAGGAAGCCTTACCTGAGAACGCCTAACCTGAGAATGCCTGACCCGAGAACGCCTGACCCGGGGATGCCTGACCCGGGGATGCCTGACCCGAGGAAGCCTGATCTGAGTTCCTGACCTGAGAATGCCTGACCTGAGCACGCCTGAACCGAGTAAGCCTGACCTTAGAATGCCTGACCCGAGGATGCCGGACTTGAGGTCCGCCTGACCAGAGAATGCCTGACTCGAGAACGCCTGACATGAGCACGTCAAACTTGAGCACGATTGACTTGAGAACACCTGACCTGAGCGCGCCTGACCTGAGAATGCCTGACCCGAGAACGCCTGACTTAGGAATGCCTGACCCGAGAATGCCTGACTCGAGAACGCCTAACCTGAGAACGCTTGACTCGAGAACGCCTGACCCGAGAACACCTAACAAATCTTCATTTCTAATGGGCTTTGACATCTTTAAAATTAGAAAGATACACGTCTGACCTAAGAATGCTTGACCTGACGACTGACCTGAGAAAGCCTGACCCGAGAATGCCTGACCTGAGCGCGTCTGACCTGAGAATGCCTGACCCGAGAATGCCTGACCCAAGAATGCCTGACTCGAGAACGCCTAGCCTGAGAACGCTTGACTCGAGAACGCCTGACCCGAGAACACCTAACAAGTCTTCATTTCAAATGGGCTTTGACATCTTTAAAATTGGAAAGATGCACGCCTGACCTGAGAATGCTTGACCTGACGCCTGACCTGAGAAAGCCTGACCCGAGAAAGCTTGACCCGAGAATGTCTGACCCGAGAACACTTGACCTGGGAACACTTGACCTGAGAATGCCTGACCTGAGCACGCCTGACCCGAGGAAACCTTACCTGAGAACGCCTGACCTGAGAATGCCTGACCCGAGAACGCCTGACCCGGGGATGCCTGACCCGAGGAAGCCTGATCTGAGAACGCCTGACCTGAGAATGCATGACCTGAGCACGCCTGACCCGAGGA
>JAJOOH010032721.1:0-23441 GCA_029582605.1 Solanum gracilifrons
CCCCCTTAATTATGCTTATCGCTTATGGTCATTTTATTTGCTTCCGCGACCAAGGATGTGTAATGATACGCTATGAGGCTTGTTTGGGGTTCCTTCGGGTTCCCCATTCGCCGGTCACGTCTAGGCCCTAGGCTTGGGTCGTGACACTTTAGGCAACACTTTACAAGCGTAGTCCAGAATTAGTGTGGCTGTAGACCTAAAATGGTGTAGTGATCATAATCATAATAAGACAATTCCTCATCATAAGTATCATACAATATATTAACTCTTAGTCTTCTATATCATGATAGCACTATTCTCAAGTAACCTCAAAAGCATACAAGTGCAAGACAAGAATAACATCCCATAATATTACCCAAGCCATGTATCCCTTATTGATCATCTTAATCATAGTCTACATGCATAGTCTAAGCCTTTAGGTTTCACTAACATAAGGACATCATACTTCTAGGCAACGTCAAAGCACACTTGTGCAATGCATGAAAGGCATCCCATAATACCCGTCACCCTAAGCATAAATTTGAAGTCATCCTAGTCATATTTATCCTACATTGGTTTCACTAATCACTTATATTCTCATAACTAAGGGAATCTCTCACCTTTAGTCAACTATAGTAAGGAAGGCAACTATGGCACAATCCTATCTTAACTTACTCTATTTAGTAACCCTAAGTCATACTTGTGCAATGCAATCATAGCATCCCATAATTCTAATCTTGCTAAGTATTACTTTTAGGTCCTCTTACTAACCCTTCTTGGTTTGGAACCTAGTTCCACTGTTCATCTTCAGAACACCATGAGGTACTTACTAAGTATGTCTATGCCCATAACACTTTGAACTCTATGAGATACTCTCTAAAGTATGTCTAAGTTCCTTCTTCACATGGACCCTATGAGATGTTATCTTGAGCATGTCTAAGTCCATCTATACTTTAGAACACTTTGAGTTACTTCATTAAGTAAGTCTTAGTTCATTATGCGAACACTATGAGATGCTTCTCAAGCATGTCTTAGTTCATGGATATGAAGATTGCTATTAGGAACCTTGATTCAACTACGTGAAGGATCCCACCTCATAGATCTAACTATGGGAAAATCCACACTCTACTACGTAAGAGTTCCCCCTTGAACTTGGATAGTCCTCACATTAACTAGGTGTAGTTCTCCTTTCTACTTGGAGCCCGGACCCTTTCTTGTGTGACACTCCATCTCATTGTCAATATCCACTTGGAGCCAAGCATACACTCCAAGGTTTACTTGTTAAGCCCTGCTTAACACTCATATCTCATGGAAGAATGTCCTTGACAATCAATCCATGCTCAAGTGATCCTATCACTTCATACATTCAAGCTTTCATAAGGTAGATTAGGTGAGTATAAGTCTTTCACTATAATCCAACCTATTAGACTTCTATTCTCTTTTAGACTTTACTCTCAAAGCCTTAACATCAATAGTTAATCACATTAGCTTAACCCTAAAACCCAAGTTATTAGGATCACAACCATACTCTCAAGGTTTCTTTCTTAATCTCTTCTTTATACCTAGATTTCAAGGTAATTTGATCACATCTTTTATTACTAGGTGATTCTAGCCTTAATTGATCGTAAATGTTCAATTCTAGCTTTACAAGTCAAGATCAATCATAAATCTTCAAGCCCTAGCTTCTTCTTCAGTCCTTAGAGAGAGAATTATTTGAGAGAGAGGGATTTGGGGTTTTGATTTGAGTCTCATGTAAAGTGACTTAAACTTGGGGGATAAGGACTTAAAATAGTCTAATTAGGTGAATAAAAGACATACAAAACGACACCCACTTAAACCTATTCGAATAGGAATTTACCCAAATGTCCCTCACTTGGCAGCCCCGTCCCAGGCACCACGGCCACTTGAACGGTCCGTGGTGGTGCTTGTGGTCCCTTGAATAGTAGCTCCCCCAACTTTCCAAGACCCTAAAACACCCTAAAACACTAAGGCACCTTCACAGGCACTTTGACGGGCCGTGGTCAAGCAAACGGCTCGTAAAGTGCCTCGTGAACTTAGGGCAGTGTCTTGGCCTCTTGGCCTGGCCTCCCAAGTGTCTAAGGCATATCTAAGTACCCCTTCACGGACCATGGTCGACACCACTGGTTGTGAAGGTGGTCGTGAACCCTTGGGCAGTAGCTGCCAAGGTTGGGCAGCCTTGGCCCTTTGGCTTAGGCTTGCCCTTTTGCCTTGGTAGTTCCCCTTCCCATGCACAACCAAACTCTTAAAGGTCATCTAGACTACTAGGTCTAATACATATCTTGATGTTCAACCATAAAACTCCTCATTCTAAACACATAAGGTCGCATATACAACTCTATTTCTCATACATCAAACCTTTGAACACTAGCTTGTGGCTCTAGTTTGGTCTACTAATTTCCGGGGTGTTACACATAGTTAGTGAGAGTAGTGAAACAATTGAAATACAATAATCGGTGCTTATTGTTCAACTTACTAATCTTTTTGAGTATATCAATTTTTGTTTACTATACATTAATTTTTGTAGTAGCTTAGTCTGTTAATTGATCATTTGTGAAATTAATATTATGAAGTTTTGATAAAGCAGTAAAAAAGGTCATGAATTTATTGTTCATTTTGTGAAGATTATGGATCTTGAAGAATTTATTGTTATTTTTCATCAGTTTCATTCATAAATTGTGTATTCATTTGAACTGTATGCATTAGAAAGTTTTAACAAGAACAATAAGCTGATATGTATGCATTAGAAAGTATTTTAAGTGTAACTTGTATTTATTTGTAGATGATAGTCATTTCAATTTTTTTTTATAGTTCTCTCTTCAATTTGTATTCATCAGCGGAGTTTGATACAAATTTTATTTTTGCTAATAGTATTTTTGTTGCGATTGTGTGGAATATGACATACTTTTTGTTGTATTTCATTTTATTTCATATTCGTTCTAACTGTATATTTAGAAGTTTTGTATTTTTGTCCTCACATTTTATACATCGTCAAAATTGAATACAACTATAGTAGTCAATAATAGCATCTTGTAGCTGATTGTACAACATAATTTTTTTTAAAAAAATTGTATTCATTTTAACTATATGCCATCAAGTTTGTATTTTTGTCCTCACATTTTATACATCCTCAGAAAATATAAAGAATAATGAAATTAATACTAGATACTTCTATGATACATATGAATATACTTGTATAATACTCATGTATCTAAGTGTTTAGTTTGTTGGATACATCATATATTGATAATAGATACATGAAATAATACTAGATGCTTCTATGATACATATGATGATATGAATGTACTTCTATGATATCTACTCATATATCTAAGTATTTAGTTTGTTGGATACATCATTTATTGATAATAGATACATCAGATTAATGAATTTATATTTTAAGATTAATAAAATAAAATAAATCAAATTACATGACCAAGATATACATGTTTTATTTTGTTTATTAATGATATTAATGAATTTATTATTTCAAAGAATAATAAAAAAGAAATTAATGATCAAACGTAGATACACTTTTAGATTTCCACCTTATATTAAGGGATTTGATTAATTTAAATTTCCAGAATTAATTGTCCATGAATTTTGAAAATCCTTAATTACTCCTCGAATTAAGGATTTCAGTTACAACCAATTAATTCAAACAAATAAAATATGTACCTCACGGGTTCATACTTGTGTATCCTAAGCACGAAATATGGTAGAGGAAGTAATATTTGAAACTATCGGGAATCTTAGTAATTAGGACCTAAACTAGTGGGATTTGTGTAGTTTAATCCTGATAAGTCAACCACAAAGACTTGCTTCTTGTCAATGGTGGACGCAAGAATTCCATTAAGGGGGTTCAAAAAAAAATGTTGTTGCCTAGAATTGAACCCATGACCCCGATGAGAGGGAGTTGCTCGGATGGTAAGCACCCTTCACTTCCAACCTGAAGGTTGCGAATTCGAGTCACCAAGAGAGCAAAAGAGATGGGAGCTCCTAGGGAGGGTTAAAAAGAATTGTTTTAAAAAAAAAAAAAAAAACCCCATGACCCCAAAGCTCACATAGGTTGAGCTATTCCTTTGACATATGCTCAGGATGTTCAATTTTAACATACACAAAAAAATTGATCTTATATATATAATGTAATTTTTTACCGAGGGAGTTCGGATGAACCCCTGGACACAATGTACATCCGCCCCTGCTTCTTGTCAATGAGTTTTGCTCCTCAAAGTTCAAAGTATAGAGAACAAGTGTATTGTGCCAAATTTTCTGTGTATTTCTATTCCCACATATTTATACAAAGAAGAAATGACCATTTTTATTTGTTCAATTTTAAAAATTATAATATAAGCTATTATTTTATATGTATTATTTATTATTATATATTCATAAACAAATAAATATGGGCCGAGTATTTTTGAAGACAGTTGTTGCGATTATATACGAGGCAATAGTGCATGCACCTGCAAACAGATTCCAAATGGTTAATTAAGTAATTATGTCATTTTTCTCCCCGAATTTGTATCATTGTAGGAGATTTTTTTTTATTAATAATAAAATAAGGAGAAAATTGTATAAAATAACAAATTATTAATTCAAATTAAATGTTATAATCACAGTTTGATTTAATTGTAATCCGTAGCAAACAATTGTCATTCGCCTCTCTCCCTAGGTTTCTCGCTCGCCACTCTCGCCAGTCTCTCCCTCGCCTCTCTCACTTTTATATAAACACAAATGTATAAAAAACATTTGTGTTTGTATAAAACGAGAGAAAATTGTATATACAAATACGAATACATATATTTTTGTTCTATACACTTATAATTATACAAATACAGATATTTCCTTGCCCAGTTCTCATTTGCCTTCCTCTCTTTCTCGCTTTATACAAACACAGATTATACAAATTACAACATATAATTTGTGTTGTATAAAGCGAGAGAGAGATAGATTTGATATATAAATGTTTTATTTCGATTCAATTGTATACAAATTCAAATTTTATGCAGATATATAATTACATAAAATTGAATTGAGAGGCTGCCAACGATTTATACAAATGGCCTGCCAATGAAATTATACAAATCTGAAGCTCCTGCTAGCTAGCAAACATAAAGTTTGTTATGAAGCACAATTATACAAACTATAGTTATAACATACAAATATGATTTTTATGTTTGGTATATATGAAAGTTGCTCTAAATCAAAAGGCTTCAATATAAATAAGTACAAACAAAATAACTAGATTTTATCTTTTTCAATCATAATGAGGTAATAAATCTCTATTAATTAACAATTAATACTCTGAACATGTAGGGGTAGCTCTAGAAAGCGAGATTGTTTATACGAAACCCCTCAATAAAAATTTCACTTAAAATTTTAATATATACATATAAAATTCGTAATTAAAAGTTGATTCAATATGGATTCAAAGTTCACCTTAAAATTTGTAAGATAGAATCTCATATACTATATATTTTTATTTTTCAAATCTTATAACTTAAGTGATATAAAATAGAGAATATTATGATTTGAATATGTGAGAGAACAATATTAATGAGATGAGAAATAAATACGTAACGTAATACGAAAAACGAGCATTAGATGGGCGGCTCAAGAGTCAAGACAAGCCTTGGTTTGGCCACACTAAAGTATTATAATCTTTCCAATTTGTGAGAGCGACGGGCTTTCGATGAGCCTTCTCTTAATTATTAATCTATTGCAACTATAACCCACTTTAATCTGGAGTTCTTTTTATTTGGCCACATTTAATTTATTTGTTTTTAAGCCAAATGATTAAAAATTGATTATTGCCTCAAGTTTTTTTTCTTCCTTTTTTTAAAAAAGAAAATACAGAGACTATAGAAGCATACGTCAGCAGCCCGCGTGCTCATGACGACAGTGTTTTTCTATGCTAGCTCTATATATTGAGTGGGGTAATAATTAATCTTATCATATTATATAGTTCTGATTAATGACATTGAATAGCTAGATCACCAATAAGATAATAAGTTTTTGACTTAAAAGATGTTGCTAATTCAGAATTGAATAACTAATTATAAGCTCGTTAATTCAACTTTTATTTAGGTACGTACATATTTATTGATTAATATTTCTTGAAGAATTAATAAATGAAACATATAAATAAACGTCTGTGATATTAAACAATAGATATGGCTTACTTGAGTTCCTCTCCCAAGTAGTTTTGCTGTGTTGGAGTAAATTTATAAATATTTATTCTTAAGATAAAATAATAAAAAATAAGTGATTGATTAAAAAGTGAAAAAGCAAATTAAATGGAATGCAAGAAATTAGCATACATGTGATCATGAGTAGTGAAACCATTAAAAAGGTCCATTGCAGCAAATAGATGGATGGATATATCTTTTGTGTGAAAGCAGACCAGGCATGTGAAATCAGAACATGGGATGCTTTTTCTGATTGTTGGCTATTGCAGAAGTAGGCCGGTAATAATTAAATTAAATAATCATGTATATATATGACCCTAATTAAATTAAATTAAAGGGCCTGGCTAGCACACAAGAACCCTTGCTTAGTTGCTTTTGCGGCTAATAGGTCCTTCTTTAATTCTGTTAAGAAGAACCTTAATTATTTACTTCAAACCTAGCTAGCTGGTTACAGGGATGGATTGGGCGGGGTAGGTAAACTTCATCAATATATAAGTTAGTAGTAACAAATTAATCATGAGATTGTAGAGTTCCGTTCTTCCAGGTTGTCAAATTATAGGCACAGCTAGCTAGCTCATGAGAATCATTAATTAATTCATTCATTCCTTTCAATATACTATATAATTAACCACAAACATACATGTTTGATATAGACTATAGTATATATATATATATAGTTTTCACCCAGCTGCACAGGCCATTTTATTGCATGCTAGTATTTGGTCCAGGGCATACGTACGTGGTCCCGTTTCCATGGCCACGAGGTAGAAAGATGCAACTTGAATTGGTCACCCTTACCATCTCAAAGTTGTTTTCTCCTTTTAGTTTCCTTCTTCACATCTGTTTGTTCAAATTTCAGACTTAAAACAATTCATTTGTTAATAATACATGCATAATCGTAAGTACAACTACTTAAATTATATCCGTATTCTTAAATTTCCTTATATCATCGGTAATTATTAAGTTTGATCGGTGTACGTACTAGGTCTAGCCAACTTATTTTTTATTATACCACTTATTATGGAATAAAAGGTTTTAAATCTTATCATTTGTTTTCCCTCGAGTTCACTTTATTACAAAAATAAAAATAAAGTCATTCAACTTTATTTTGTATTAATAAAATCACTCAACTAAATTTAGTATTAAAAAAATTATCATAGCAATATAAACTGTTTTTATGCTATGTAATATGACTCCACTTATAAAAAAGATTAAAGAAAACTCATAAAAAAATTCAAGAAAAAACATAATTAGTGAAAATTATATTATGGTATTACCATATATTCAAAATTTAAAAATGTATTATAATGAATGTTTTTCTACCCAAAAAAAAGACCCGTAATCCTTACAAATAATTGGCATAACAACTGCAATAATGTTAAATTGCTGCATTCAGTGGGGAAAAAAAAAATTGACGTCTCGTAAGAAGATTGTTACAGTTATTACGTCAGGGATAATATCATAAACTAATTAAGTTTATTATTTTACTAATTAAGTTTATTCATAAACTTTCTTTTTGAATGCTTTATCTTTAATTTTATTTATTTGTGGAATTTATATTTACATGGCATAAAAAATAATTTATTTTGCTATGTCAATTTTTTAAATGATAAATTTAATTGAGTTATTTTATTGATATAAAGATCCAAGTAAAATAAAATTCAATGACTTTATTAGACAAATTCTCAAAGTTGAGTGACCTTTTAAGTAATTAACTCAAGTATAAGCTACAAGTTCAATTTTCTTTTCTAAATTAGAGACAAAATTCTGTTGCGGAAATAATTCAGAGATAATTAATAATGTGTTCATTGTATAAGAAATTAGTAGGTATATATAGTAGTACCTTCGAAGTTTGAATAAATATGCTCTTTAGATACGAGATACGACCAACAACATTACAACATGGGTAAATACTTCTAATATGTCACCTTAATCTAACGGTGCAAACTTGTCTTTTGTTTATTCTTTAATCGAGTTAATTCCTCGTATATACGATCACTCATCTTACTGAAAGAATCTAATAAAATCATTTATGTTTTTGTTGTCCCAGTAATAAAGTCACTAAAATCCACATACCTATCTTACAAAGTAATAATTGCTTGAAAACCCCGCTCAAAGTGAGTGAAAGGATAGGAAAATAGTCCCTTAAATTTAGGCTTTAGTTAAAATAGAGAAAATGAGCAAAATGATACAACATGTTTGACAGTATTTTGCGAAGTGATAAATGACCAGAAAATTTGGCCAGAAAATTAAAAAAACTATAATATTTTTTTTACTTTAAAACAAACTGATCTTTTTTTCATTTTTTAGTTAAAAGGGTAAAAATGTTTAAAAAGGTAAAATAACATAGATAAAATATCATTCTGGCCAAAAAGATTTTTCCTTTTTTAAAATAGCTTTTCTAAAAAGTGCTTTGCAAAAAAAAGAGAGGAAAAATGACAAATATACCCCCGAACTATCGTAAATGGTATGCAGATACCCTTCGTCATACTTTTGGGACATTGGTGCCCCTGCCGTCCAGAAACTAGAGCATATATACCCTTTATACTAACGGATATATATACACATGGCATAATCTTATCCACCGATCCGACATTTATTAAATATTAGTTCGATAGATAAGATTGTGCCACGTGTCCCTAGCTATTTAGTCTTCCGTTAGAGTGAAGCGCATATATGCTCTATAGTTATTAGACGGCAAGGGCACCAATGTCCCAAAAGTATGAAGGAGGATATCTGCATACCATTTATGATAGTTCAGGGGTATATTTTTCCTTTTTCCCAAAATATAATAATTTGTGTTTGACAAATTCATTTGAAAAGTACTTTTGATAAACAATTTGTGTTTGACTATCTTTTAAAAAAAAGTGCATTTGAGAGTCAAATTACGAAAAATGGCAAGTATCAATGTGCTTTAGTAGAGGAAAAACTATTTTAAATATCTAATACATAACTTTAATTAAATTAAAATGTACATATTCAAATTATTAATCAATAATATACATAGATAAATAAATAAATAAAATATTAATACAAGCAAAATAAATTTAAATATTATTATTATCTATTTCTAATAATAGGTAAAATAATATATAAAATATAAATAATAATATATAAACATAAATAAAATAAAAAATTTATCATATAAAAATAAAAAATAAAATTCTTGAATGAAACTTAACAAAACTTATGAAATATGTTAATTAATTAATAAGAGATATATTGGTAAATATATAAATATGTAAGAGATATTTTAGTCTTCAAAAACATAATTTTTCTGCTTCTGCTTCTTTTAAGAAGCAAAATTTTTTTAACTTCTTCCCAACAAAAAAACTGCTTCTGCTTCTATTTTAAAGCACTTTTGAGGGTTTGTCGAACACTTGATTTTTCTAAAAAAAAAACACTTTTGACCTCCCAACATCAATGTCAAACAAGCTCTTAATGTTTGAGTAATGCTTTATTTTGGTCCTTAATGTGTTTTACTTGATTGAAATGATCCTTAATATTTAATAAGGATGTTCATTTTGATCCTTAATATATTTTACTTGATTGAAATATCCTTAATGTATATAAAATGTGTTCATTTTGATCTATTACCCTAAACTTATCAGATTTATCAAAAAAATATACATTAAACTTAACTCTGGACCTCACATGACTAACAAAATTCACCATTGTTGTCTTTTTTGTTAGATCCAAAGAAAATTCCCATGAAATCTAACACCATTTTCTCTACTTTTTCTAACAATATTTATTATTTTCTCTTGCTTAAAATTGAAATGGGTATTGGGTCAGTGAAATAATATTTTAGAAAAAAGAAAAACTAAATTTTATTGGAGAGATTAGAGAAAATGGTATTAGATTTTGTGGAGTTTTTTCTTTGGAGCTAACAAAAAAAATAACAATGGTAAATTTTGTTAGCCACATAAGGTCTATAGAAAATTTAACAATATTTTTTTTAAGTATATCTGTTAGGTTTAGGGTAAAGGACCAAAATGAACACCTTTTGTCATTCATTAAGGACCATTTCAATCAAGTGAAATATATTCAAGACCAAAATAAACACTTTTATAATACATTAAGAACCATATCAATCAAGTAAAATACACCAAAAATCAAAATAAAGCATTACCTATATTTTAAAGACCATTTTGATCATTTTCTCAATTAAAATAGTGTTTTAGTGTTTCATGGTAAAGAATAAAAACTATTTCGATTCAAATCTTAAATTTGAGGGATTATTTTGGACATTTTCTCTCACTGTAAAGGGGCTTTCTAGTAATAGTGATTTTGTTGGGACAAAAAAAACATAGTAAATTACTTTAGTATAATTCAAAGAATTAACTCTCCTTTAATCCAAGCAACTGCTCTCATAATAATGAACCTATAGTCCTATACTATTTTTCCCGTAATTGGTTTTAAGGATAGAATCCTAATGGCTATTCTAAAAATAAAATAAAAATATATAGGAATATTCATTCTACTATTATAGAAGTATGAGTTCAACAAATGGTATCAACATGTCTGTTTCTTGGAATTTCTATTCCAATTTAAGGATAGTTTTGACATTTACTCATCTATACAAACTAGCGGGTCTTAACCTCATCAGTTTAATGGCCACCTCACTAATTTGGTACATCATGCATTCTATTTCATTAACTTAACTTCTTTCCTTTTGTGTCGATCGGTTAGTGTTGGTTTTAATTTTTCTCTTCTACACTGTTTTCTTCCGATTTTTTATCATTCTATATTTTCGGTTTTATGTTTCATATTCAATTGATACATAAACACAAGAGATATCATATTCCTAATCAAAACCTCAATTGTGATGTTTTATATTTCTTTTTTATTTACAGAGTAATCATTTTAGCTTAAAATATTGGAGAAATCTGCCACTGGTTAAGGAACTTCGTCTAGAATGTATTTTTTGATCCATATATATATTTCAAATTTCTAAATTTGTCTTCGTTGCTTTTGCTGTGTGATTTATTTTATTCAGTGCTGCTAAGTTTAATTTTTCACTGTTCTTGATTCCCATTTTCCTAAAGATGCACCATGGGTAACGGGATTTTCGTGGTATGATCTGTTTTTGTTTGATAATATGATTAATCTTCCTGCTTAAGTGTGGTCCTCTTCTTTAAATATATAAAAAAATGATAAATCATAGTGGTAATTTGTAGTACTTTTACAACTATCATCAAGATCTATTATCTCTAGAACACCCAATAGAGGATCATATTCAACCTTCTATTTTTTCATATCCAGCATGACATGTCTCAAAAATCAAGAGAAGTTTGCAAATTACTTTTGATAGTTACTATAGCTACTAACTATATTAATGCAGGTGCACATGAACAACAACAATTTCTTCATGGAATTATTTATTTCTTTTGTATATGTATGCCTCTTGTATTTATTTTTGTTTTGATTTAATTGTTAGGTCTTACTTACTTTTCGTTCATGTTCATCCGTCATCAATACACAAAATGTTTAATCGTAGTGTATACACAAAATGTCTAATGGTAGTATATATAGATGAATTTAAGGCTAATCTTGCATGTATTGGACTCCTTGTAACTTGTAAGAAGATTAAACTTTTATTTTGGTTCATGAATTGTAGAGACCTTATAATGTAACATCTTATTTTGATCACAATATGTGATGAAATACCTGGACGGTGAATTCTTATACTCACATGGCCGGTGTAAGCATTAATTTTCTTTTATATATATTCACTTTTTCATTCTATACGTAGTGTGATTATTTGATTATTATATATTATGTCTACATAGTGTGTGGATTGTAAATATTATGAAGTGGTTATCATCACCTGTAGAAATTTCAACTATATTTTTTTTCTGTCATTTTAATATCTAAAGAAAGGTAATGAAAAAAAATACACAATGCTTAACTTTTATAAGGTTGGGCCCGTGCTAGCACGGGCAAGTATCGTCTAGTTTATGTAGGAGTGTGACAAATGAATAGATAATAAAAATTTAAAATTTTGTATATGATCGGTGAAATTTTATTTTACATCCCTGAAGATTTGGCCAAAGCATATTAGGACCACCTATAGCACGCGCAATATATATAAATAATCAAATTTGCCATTTACCATGCTTTAGGATTTACACCTACTAATTCTTGTTCTTAATGAAAAATAGATATGTATGGAGTATTCAACAAAATTGTACTTTGAAGGAATCATAGTATATAATTTTAAACCCGTGTACATTATATAAGAAAGATTTTCTAATATTCACTTTTACTTATTCACATATATTATAGGTATAGGTATAGGTATGTGAAAAAGAAAAAAGAAAAAAAAGAGAGAAGAGAAGATATTGGGGATTTCCACATGGTCCATGAGGATGGCATCATTGGCCTCCGATCCAAGGCGTAGGTGGTCCTCTCCCTCTCTATGATAGACTGTCTGCTTCAAGCAACCAGCCAATCCTGAGAAAGGGATGCGTCTCTCTCTTTTTCCCTTACACATGCATTAGCATTACTACTCATACTATATATATTCGAACAAAACATTATTATTATTATTATTATTATTATTATTATTATTATTATTATTTCATGCCTATGCTAATAAATAGTAAAGGAGACCTACCTGGTCCCCGATCTATCTAATTCAATATACATTGAAGAGCTACCTACATCACCAGTTCATTATACTCTAATTTATTCATTATTTACCACCTACATGTATATATTTATTACTAATTAATGACTTTCATTTTATAATTATAATGTTCAAATAGCACTTGTGATAAATATAATTATATATAGAGCTCAGAGAGTAAAGGAATCTTATGAAAGTAGTAGGTACGTAGCTAGTCCCTATCAAGGCCCAGCATCGACTTAATTAATTAGTACGGATTCATTTATGTGTAGTGACAGCAAGTCAATAATCCAAATCCTGTTTAATGAATATACTAGCCTATACGAAAATGCTAGTTGACGTCTACGTCCTTGTGTCTTATTAACAAACCATTTGCAAATATTTTTATTAGTTATTACTATTACTATACTAGCTAACTAGCACAAATAATTAGTACTACCCTGTTCATAATACACCACACTGCAACTATCTCCCAAATTTTAATGCCTACGCCGCCTCCCCAAAATCACAAAATTAAATTGAATGAAAACAAACAAGACGGGGCTAGTGGCTTTAATTAGGATTATATTTTATAAACTCGTGCTTTAAGGAACAGCTGGCCTTGCCGTGGGCCTAAATGCAAAAACAAAAGATCTATTTCCACTTTTACCCTTATGTTATGCTACTCTAATATAGTAGTAATTTTCTCTTATCGGGCATAAGTTTATTTTGCATCATAAAAAATACTCCATAATCATAATTTATGTCCTAGTACAAAAATGCTTATTATTGAAAAGTGAGGTGTTTGATTAAGTTCTTAAGAGAAAAAAAATAAAATATTTTTAGCAAGTAACAAAATTATTTTTTAGGAGCTAAAAATAGTTTATCTTCAAAATATATAGCTCACGAGTGTGGATATATATAAGGTATATACGAACCGCAAAAAAATTCTTCTTCGATCAATCACAGTGAAATTACATGTAAACACCGGTCAATTTTTACAATTTTATGCGTAAAAACCAACTACTCACAACCCCATAGCTTATCCAACCTCTATTTTGATACAAACTCATGAAAACTTAAGGATTTTGATGCCCATTCATATTTGAACATTCTTAAATCCGAATATCCTTAAATTTTTTGCCCTAAATTCAAATTTTAGTGTTTTAAGCTACCATAACGATGATCTAACATCTTAGACTCACAAATAGCAAGTAAAGTTAGTATGTGCTTATCTCGATCAAATAGTTTGAGTCAATTTTGAGAGAGTTGTGAGGGAGACAAAAATACTATCAGGAAGTGAGGGAGATGACAGGGGGAAATAATGAGCAATGTATAGAAGGTCTCGAAGCCTTCTGGGTTAAAGTTGAATTTACTGATTGTAATTTCTATTTCTATTAAAAATAAAATAAAAAGATATTGTGCTATTTGGGATTTGAATCTAAAACTCCTTCTTTCAAATGGACACCTATTACTACTCCACCAAAGATATAACTTTTGTCAAGAATGTCCAACTTTATATATATATCATTTAAATTAACGTTTGATTTATCACCGTGAAAATCCCAACATCAACAATCCATATCCTGGATAAGACAACCCAATACACGGGGTTGTCTTTACACTTGCTTTCACTCAACACATTTTGTTGTACTTTAAGTAGCACTTTCATCAACGTTCTTACCTTAGGCAGAGGCAGGGGTATTTATGGGTCGATTTGAATTTTGTTATTGATCAAATTTAAAATAAAATAAATTTAATTAAATATAATATATATTTATTGGGTTGATTATTATCAATTACTCATCATACACGAAAATAAAATACAAAGTGGAATAATAGAAAAAAACAAATTAGTTAGCAAATATAGGATAACCAAACAACCCATCAACCACCAGTTATGACCTTGAAAACCTTGAAGAGGTTTAATTTTTATCCAACAACAAGAAATCCGAAATGGCTACTATTGCTTTTTTTTTTTCCGGCTTGGATTCGAACTGACCTTTTGTTGGACTTTTTTATTTTAATTTTTTTTTCACTTTCATAAATAAATAAAAATATCTATAAGATATTCAAATTGTTCATAAAACATAATATATTATGTATATTTAATTAAAGATATGTATATTCTTTTGTTTTGTTTGAACAAAATAAAACTCAATAAAATATTATTGATTTAAATTTTTTTTGAAACGAAAACCAAATAAAAGTCAATTATATAGCAAATTTGTATGTTATAGCTATAGTTTGTATAATTGCGCTCCACAACAAATTTTATGTTTGCTATGAAGTTTTTGATTTGTATAATTCGCTACAAACATCCAATTTTATACAAATTGTTCAGTTTTGTATAAATTCATTTATACTACATTGTAATTTGTATAATAAGATCTGTATTTGTATAATTATAAGTGTATATGACGAAAATATATGTATTTGTATTTGTATATACACTTTTCTCTCGCTTAATACAAACACAAACGCATTTTATACCGAAATGTATAACATGATTAATTGTATACCGAAAATGGCTAATTGTATATCGAATCAGATGACAATAAAAGGGGATGTTTGCTGCGAATTACAATTAAAATAAATTATGACAATAACATTTAATTTGAATTAATAGTTTGCTATTTCATACTACAATTTTCCCATTATTTAATCATTCCGATTTAGTTTAATTTTTGGATTGGATGGGATTTTACCCTCACCGTGAACCCCTACGGGTATGTAGTGTGACTCTGTATGAGGGAGTGATAAATTTGTTTCGTAGGTATATTTGATCCCTTATTTTGGACCTTATTAATAAAAGAAGTAAAAGTAAGGTTAAGATAGTTAGAGAGAGGAGTTAAGTTATATTGTAGTAGAGTAGAATATATTTAGTAGGAGTAAAAGAAAATTTAATTGGGACGGTACCATTGCGATGACAAGGACGAGCTCAAACCAGATAATTCGTGGGCCCCGACCCAATGGCGAATGAACTCGGAAGGAAGAAAGTCTAAAAGAGAATAACTAGAATGAAATTTACCTAACTTAAAAAAGAAGATTCCACCCACTTAGACAAATTACCCACGTACCTTGTCTCTCTCTCTCTCTCTCTATCTCTCCCTCCTTCCCTCTCACACACAGACACAAAGAAGAAGAGAGAAGAAAGAGGCGGCTTTTGAATCTGATTACTCCGGAATGGGTGATAATTAATGAGAGTCATCACGGCCTCTTTGAGTCTTCCTGGACAACAACAACAACAACAACAAAAAACTAATGATTTCTGTATTCTAGTTTATGAGGATACTCTTTCTTTCAACCCTAGCTAGCTAGTTCCAGCTCCTCTCACACTAATAACTACTGGACGCAATAGCTTTTTTGGGGCTTGTTTCCTATCACATCTTCTCTAATTAGATCTATGCTGGGTCCTAGATCATGAATTTCTTCGATCAAGGCGGTACACACCCACTTTCTTCTTCTTCTTCTTCCAGCCAGAAGATTCTAGTTCCTTTCTCCTATCAGCAAAGAAGCACCACTAATAATGGTGAAGATAGTACTGATCTCGTGATGAATATGGATCTTGACCCTGCAGATGAAGTTGGTGAAAGTAATACGATTGAGCGAGAACACATGTTCGATAAGGTAGTCACTCCCAGTGACGTCGGCAAGCTCAATCGGTTAGTCATCCCCAAACAGCACGCTGAAAAGTATTTTCCTCTGGATTCCTCTACCAACGAGAAAGGCCTTCTTCTCAATTTCGAAGACAGGAATGGAAAGCCTTGGCGCTTCAGATATTCCTATTGGAATAGCAGTCAAAGCTATGTAATGACCAAAGGTTGGAGCCGCTTCGTCAAGGAGAAGAAGCTCGATGCTGGGGATATTGTCTCATTTCAGCGTGGAGTCGGTGAATTGGGCAAGGATCGTCTCTTCATCGACTGGAGGCGACGTCCAGACGCCCCCGACCATCTCCACTACACCCACTTCACTAATCATCATCTCCATAATAACTTGTACCGCTCTAATATTCAGTACCCAGCTGCTGCTGCTTGGAATCGTCCTCTCTTTTTGCAGCCGCCTCCTCCTCCTGACCATTCACATTTACAAAATTCCCTGGAACCTGCAGCTGGCAGCATGTCTCATCATCATCAACAACAACAATCTCACGGATCCAGTCCTAATTATTACTACGACACTTGTAATTTCAACAACAGCCGTACAACCGTGGTAAATGGAAACCCTTGTCCGAGCGGGTCAGTAGTTTATCTCAGATCGGGGTCAGCCCAAGCCCCACAACAGGCTGGGTTAATGCAATTAAGAGGTCATAGTAATAGTACTAGTGGCAGGGTTGTGGAGCCAGTGGTGTTCGACTCGGTACCGGTTGTTCAAGGCAAGGCAGCAGCAAAGCGATTCAGGTTGTTCGGTGTGAATATGGACTGTCCCATCTCAGACTCGGATGAATCATGTGAAATCACGTCCTCGTCTTCTTCCTTGCCTAATCCCGCCACTACAGCAACTTATTCTCATGTTCCCCAATTTTCATCATTATCATTCAGGACTTTTAACAATTATGATACCAACCCGCCGGCAGCCACCGAAGAAGAATCGTTCCACAAAGGCAAGGCATCCATGTCCTTGAATTTGGATTTGGATATTTGATAATTCCGCAAGTGTAAATTGAAGAGAATTAATCTAAGTGGTACGGGCCATCCCGCACAAAAAAATCCCGTCCTTCAAATGGAAAACAATGTCCAAGTTGAATTTGTGTAATAATACGATTATGAAATATTTTGCAAATACTAGTAAAATATCACACTATAGCTGGTTATTTTATGTTTGATTTTTCAAGTGGGTAACGTAGTCATTCAGTGATTAAAAACAAGAGAAAAAAAAAAGCCTTATTACTTAATTAATTATACATGTGTTTTCTATTTACTTAGATTCATAAATATGTTTCCTTATCTCTCTCTAACAAACTTTGCTGTATTGATTTCCCAGTGGGAATGCATAACTAGCTCCTCTCGCCGTCAGTCAGGCTAATGAATGATGGGATCCGAAGGGAATTAACAAAAGTCGTGCTTTCTTTTTCATCATTCATTCATGAATTTTGTTTTTATTACCTTTGGTAGGTTGTTGTTCTTGTCGCTGCTTCGTTGGGCACGCCCCCCAGGTACTGCGATTGTCTCAGATCTAGCTAGCTAGCTTTTATAAAAGGTACGTACATAACATTTCATCTTGACTAACTTGGCCATCTATCATCAACTTATCATGCGAGCTACCTACTTCTAAAGATGCTTCTACTAGTATGTATGTTTAATTTCTTCACTCACTAGTCACTAGTCATCATATATATCATTGTTTTTTAAAAATCTTAGTAACTTCTTCCTGTCATATTTATATGTTTGCCTTTTCTATTCTAAAAAGCTAACAAATCAACGTGCCTCAGCCCAATCTTGTTAATTAAGAGAAACAACATCAACAACAATAACATACCCAATGGAATCCCACTAGTGGGGTTGGAGAGATTAACATGTATGCAGATTTTACCACTACGTCATGGTGGTAGATAAACTGTTTTCAAAAGACCCTTAGCTTTAGCAATTCCAGAAACAAAAAAAATTAAAATATATCGAGTCACAAGAAAACAATCAAATTTTACCGGGGCAAAAGCAAAACAGTGCAATAATCGAAACATAATACACAACATATTTAAGTAGAGTAATGGAAACAATAATAAATATTGATGGTTATAAAAAAAACAAGTATGTTACAACTAGTACGATGACAAACACCAACCACCACTAGACTAGCTACTATAACCTTCTACTATAATACGTGTCCTCCACACCCTCCTATCTAAGGTTATGCCCTCAATAATCTGGAGCTGATCGTGTCATATCACCTTTTCTCTAATACTTCTTCGGTCTATCTCTGCCTCTCCCCGTACCCTCTAACCAACCTCTCGCACCTCCTTACTGATGCATCCACTCATCTCCTCTTCACATAATCTAACCATCTCAATCTCGTCTCTCTCATCTTGTTCACCATGGAGGCCAGTACTCCCACCTTATTCTGAATATCCTCATTCCTAATCTTATCGCTCCTAGTATGACCACTTATCCACCTTAGTATCTTCATCTCTGCATACATTTGTTGAACATGAGAGTTTTGTTTGAAAATGGTACTCCTATATATTTGTATCTGAAATCAAATACGGGGAGGAAAGTAACAACCCCTTTTCTAAAATGTCTCCTTCCTTTAAACGATTAATTAGCTGCCTCTAACATAATTTTTTTTTTAATCTTTCCTAGTAGTGCACATATATTAAAGATCTCTACGATATATATTTACACTACTCAGGGTTTGTCATCCGATCGATTTTGAGCTTGGATATACATACAAGATTTTGCTGGTTTGATAGTCGAAGTAAGCATTTGTCTAGGTAAGTCCTCTTTTAGTCATTTTATGATACAGAAGCATAATTAGTATTACTCCTTTCGTTTCATCTTTGACGAGTGCATGTGGAATTTAAGAAAAAAAGAGTTGTTGCACATATCACAAGTACATTAAGAACTTGCAGCTTAAACATGTTATATGGTATTTGTATGAATATAGGAGCATGTCAAATGTGAAGTGTAATGTTAAATAGTTTCCAAATATTGAAGGGTGTCATTCCTTTATTGCATTGTTTCGTCCACTCCAATTTTATACCCTCGTAAATTCAATGTTAGCCTTACAAATTAATTAACTACCAATCATGATCACGTACGTATTTATAAATCCAAAAACATATTTAACCTTCTAATAATATAATTTCGTTTATTCTCTAGATCTAGTGATTTCCTAACCTTAACATTTCTATGTAAATTGGTATGGTGTTTGCAGAAAGTGTTGTTATATGTTTCTTGTACATAATTAATAATGGGAGCTAGCTTTCCCTTGGCCAAAAGAGAGAAATAGATTCTCAGGTAACTAAAACCAAGCTAAGTAGAAATAAAATAATACTAGCTGGCTCTTTTCAGATAATAAATAAACTTAACAATTCGGTAAGTTGTTTTCTTTTGAATAAAAGCACAAAGTTAATTGTCCTTGTTAGTGCGTGTTAACATTAATCTGGATTGAATAGTACATATACTTTAAGTTGTATATTTTTCTCATCTCTCAAAAGCTTAAATTGGATCACTCTTTTTTTTTGTTGTTGTTGTTGTCAATAGTTCCGGTGAGGATATATAAATGATGTCAAAAGGTACAAAGCACCTGATCTCTTCAATTCACTACAAGAAAAGAATGAACAATGTTCAATTTCTACAAATTGGATCACTCTTGAAAGCATAACACAAATTACATAAAAAGATAAGAGTTTCAGAAATGTGCATACTTAATCTGTATTTCTATTTATGTATATTTGCATGAAGAATTGAATTTTGTTGGGCATATATATCTCTTTCTTTGATTGTGTTTGGTTCTTTGCTCCAATGTTATTTTGATAAAGGTTCCTTTCCTTGCTAGCAAACATGAGTGTTGACACCCAGTGCACTTTAACCCTGACCAATGTACTGTATCGAAATAGTTATACTCTATGCATATATAAAATTTTAGGCATGGTCATCCAAATTGTCATAGCTATACGCTACCTACAAAAATGTATATAGTGAGACCACCTTCAACTTATCATGTAAATTCAACGAGAGAAGAAATTATAGATGGCTCTATTTATGAAAGAGAGAGAGAAAGTGGAAAGAATTTGAGGAGTATATCATACCATTCTCTACCAAGTCCAAAACATTTTTCTTACACATATTTTTAGTACCTTTTCGGCTAGGATTTTGACGGAGCTAGCTAAAAGTTCCGAGTTTACTGGCAGGTCATATCAAAACAATGATAGAGAGATTTTGATCAAGTGAAAAATAAGTCCCTTTTCTTTAGTATCATCAAGTATAAATGTATACGTTTCATTAATTAGGCACACAAATGTAAATTTATTTCCAAACTTAGTTCTATCCTTTATAAGAGGGATTTGATCATCCTATGAAAGTGACAAGCTAGAAAGATGTTAGGTGTAAAGTGCTACTAATTAACTCATACCATCAACTTTAATTAATTAATTACATATATAGATAGATAGATGTCTTGACTGCATCAAAAGGCGGTTTATCATTTTAAGTGCATTCAAAGAATACCATATATGCCTATTTCTTGTTAGACTAATGATGTACACCTTAACTTATGTTTTGACTTTTGTCATAATTGGATCGGCTAAAGGAAGCACAAATGCCTTCATTCTCTATCGCTCTCTCATTTACTCTAGTTTACAACGGGATCTGCAATGTTCAATCTATTTTTTCTTATGTGCAAAATTTGTTAATTATGGGTACAATCATTGCATCAAACATTGTTGTTAATTAAAATCTCATTTTCATTCTTCTGTTTAAAGAAAAACAAGGTCAAAGTGCCTAATTATATTCAGTTGGGAAAGTATCAAACTACCAATAGGGAAGGATATAATCCAATAGTCTAAACTACATATATTCTTAAGTAATTTCGTTGGTTGTCCCATTGTTGATAAATTTATCTGACAAAAAACTATGGCATGTAGTCGTAAATAGAGAATAATATTGGGGTTTGTGGATGACTGATATAACTCATCACTATTTATCTAAAGAAAAAAAAAAGACTTGCCTAGAAAATGACGTGAGAGAATCACTTGATATATGAATAAATTCATATTTACCGAGCGTATAAAAAAAATTAGAAATCGCATAAATCCTATAAATAGGCTTAAGTGTTTAAAAATTTCTCAAAAATGGTGAGATTGTACATACTGTGTCACGACCCAAGGATACCCCTAGACGTAACATGGCACATAGTGTTGGAAAAATGATTCTAGTATCTCAAAAAGACTTGTTAATATTATTGTCTAAGGTTTATTCCTTCTTCCTTATTAATGAGTATGTTATTTAACATATTTCTACCATAAATATTTGAGAGAATTATCTTACCATTGAATGGTTTTGACTTGGTCTCATTGCAATAAATTAGCTGTTACCATTCTCAAATTGCCAACTATATCATACCCATTCATTATCCTAATTAATTCTCCCATTAATCATTAGCCAATTACTTACTATGACCGTTGGAGGCCTTGTGGAATTGACATATAAATGTGGTCTTCCTCTATCACAATGATAGGGGAACAATATACATTCTGAGAGTAAATCATTCCTCCTATATTCTATTGGTGTGCTGGGTTTGGTTGTTTAAATTTTTGTTAGTTTCTTGATCCTAGTTTTATACTAGAAGAACTTGTTGAATCCTGGGGGATACACCTATACCGGGTGAAATATCGTTAAGGACAGTGTCTTTCGACACGCCTCAAGCTTGAAGAATTCCCTACAAAGTTCATGGTGAAGTATAAGTCTTGGTGAACACCATATGATCAAGTGTTCTTCAATAAGGTATTTTCCGTAAGATTTCCAACAATCTTAAGGATATTTTCAAACTTTATTCTTGCGGAAAATTAGTTACTACATTAATAGAGTTTTTCACGGTTAAAAAGAAAGAGTAGATATAAAAAGATTTGATGGGGTCGAGCTATCAATCAAAGATTTTCTGGCTAGGGGATAAACTGAAGTTTGGTAATTTATGGCTGAAAGTCAATTGTATATCGGGACAACTATTGTGGCAGTTTGATTGGAATAACTATCGCTGTTACGGTAGTTGATTTTTGCTGACAAATCAACATTCTATTGGAGGTAATTTTGTATTGTTGGTGTTCCATCTCAACGTGTTCATGCTAATAAGGTATGTGATGATATTATGTCTATATATTAGTGAATGTGTGTGTGCCAAATTAAGCCAACATATCCCTCAATGTTGTAGAAGATTCGGAGAAATGATAATCCCGCTAAGTTAAAATAAATTCAACGAAGCGGATGGTTTAAATTGTTGTGGTCGTTTCTCGAGCAAATCTTGTGGCAAATGTGTGAGACTGGGTGATAGATTTGAGTTGTAGCATTTTTGTGTCAACAAATTAATCTTGTGTTCTATACCCAAGTTGAAGAAGAAGAATAATTTATTTATTCCGGTGATTCTAGAACTACTTACGTTCTTAAAATGGAAAAAAAAAATCTTCTTATTATACTCACATAAAAATATTGGTATTAACTGAGGTGGTTGGTATATGTTCATAATATTTGAACTAATTTGGTGTTTCTGAGATTATCTTTGATTATCAAACTCAACATTTTCAATATCTTCGTTGTTTATTTTATTATAACCATTGTAAAATAACTATTACTTTTGATATGGGCCGTAGTGTAAATGGTAATAATTATTTCACTATTACTGCGCATTGGATTGATGAAAAATGGACTTTGCAAAAAAGAATTTTAGGTTATAAATGTTGTGAAATGCATAAAACGGTAGTTATGTAGCTCAAACAATTATATATGTTTTACAAAACTATGGAATTTGTGATAAAATAAGTAGTATCACATTAGATAATGCTTCTAATAATAGAACTGTTGTTGAAATACTAAAACCTTCTCTTTGCCCTATTTGTATTGATGGTTTTCATATTAGGTGTGCTGCACACATATATAATTTGATTGTTAGAGATGGTATAGCAATGTATGATGATGGTTGCACAAAAGTTGAAA
>JAJOOH010032722.1:0-24453 GCA_029582605.1 Solanum gracilifrons
ATATATATATATATATATATATTTCAAAAACATAGAATATATTTTAAATGAGATTACTTTATAAAAATAAAAAATTACGATAAATTTGAAAAAGTAAAATTCTAGAAAGTGAAATTTTTTAAAATGGAATATTTTCTAAATTTCAAATATAACATCAAATTATATTTGGAGTTTATGGTCATATTTTTAATCAAAGAAAAAATAAAATAAAAAAGGTGAAAATTCTCAATTCACCTGGCCAAACAGTACTATTTGCAAAGTGGGACCTTATGGGTCCAATAAAAAAAATTGATTTGTCCACGTCCCTCCCTTCTATCCTAAATTGCTCCCTTTGTCGTTTCAACATTTTTTTTCATAATTTATTCTCTCAAAATTAATGTTACTTCATAATATGAAATGTGTCAGATGCCACAAAATAAAGACACATTTTAAAAAGAATATTAGGATTTTCAGTTCTAGCTAGCACATTAGGCAATGAAGTTCTATCTTTTTTGGGTGCTATATATTCTACCATGTATCAAGCCTTATACATATTAATATGTGCGTAATTTTTCAAAAGGATGCCACAAATCTCTCCAACTATCCACAAACTTTGTACGGTGGGATCATGACAAGCTTTCCTCACTTCTAAAGGTACTCACATAGTTGGTATCTTGTTTATCAACATTTCTATCTTCACAAAGGTTGAGCCCGACGAGAAAAAATTGCTAAGCACAATAAGTTCATTGGTATTATTTGTTTTTATTATTGTGATCTTTCTTCGATCAATGTAAAAATAAAATCGAAAGGGTGAAAATTTCTTAATTCACCTGGCTAAATTGTACTATTGGAAAATCAGCCCCCTATGAGAACACTACTTTTTTTTATTTGTCCATGCATCCCACTCTCCCATCCTAAATTGTTGTCATTGTCGTTTCAACGTTTTATTTATAATTTGTCCACTCACAATTCTGTTACTTTGTACTTCGAAATGTGTCAGCTGCCACAAAATAACTGCATATTTCTAAAGGAATATTAAATTTTACTTTGTAGTACCAGCTAGCACATTTGTCAACGTAATCTTATCTTGTTTGGGTGCAATATGTACTACTTACTACCATATATCTTGTCTTCTACCTATCAATATTTACTTAATTTTTCAAATTGATGCCCCCAAATCTCTTTGATCCTTCACAAACTTTGTATAGTAGGATCATGACAAGTCTTTCTCTTGATTGACTTCTATATTGTATTGAAATAGTTGGGATTGATAAAGAACGTTTTTTCCGAAGTCAAAAGTCTTCTTTATCAACATTTCTATCCCCACAGATATTGGGCCCGACATGAACATAATGCTAAGCACAACAGGTTCATGGGTATTATTTGTTTTCATTGTTGCGATCTTCCTATTTCAATCAAAGTAAAAATAAAATAAAATAAAGTGAAAATTCATAATTCACCAACAGTACTATTTGTAAAGTGGAATCCTTATGGGTTCGATTTTTTTTTGAATTGTCCATGCATCCCACCCTCCCATCCTAAATTGCTACCTTTTGCCGTTTTAACATTTTCTCATAATATGTCCACTCAAAATTGTTATTACTATGTACTACAAAATGCGTCAGCTGTCATAAAACAACGACACATTTCTAAATAAATATAGGGATTTTCAGCACAAGCTAGCATATTTGTCAACGTATTCCTATCCTTTTGGGTGTTATATATGCTACCACGTATCCAGCCCTATACCTATCAATATTTGCGTAATTTCTCAAAATGATGCCCCTAAATCTCTCTGATCCTCCACAAATTTTGTATTGTAGGATCATGATAAGTTTTCCACTTGACTTGCTTCTATATTGTATTGACATAGTTGGTGTCTTGTTTATTAACATTTCTATCACCATAGATGTCGAGCCTGACGAGAACAAACTGTTAAACACAATAGGTACATTTGTATTATTTACTTTTATTGCTACGATTCCTCTGTTTCAATCAAAGTAAAAATAAAATAAAATAAAATAAGTGAAAATTTATCGATTCACCAGGCCAAATAATACTATTTGTAAAGTGAGACCCTATGGGTCCAGTAATTTTTTTGATTTGTCTATGCATCCCACCCTCCTAACCTAAATTGATGCCTTTGTCATTTCAACGTTTTATAATTTGTCCACTCAAAATTGTTGTTACTTTATACTACAAAATGTGTCAGCTGCCACAAAATATCGAAACATTTCAAAACAAATATAAGGATTTTCAGTACCAGCTAGCACATTTGTCAACACGGTCCTATCCTTTTTTGGTGCTATATATACTATAATGTATAGTCCTATACATATCAATATCTGCCTAATTTTTCAAAATTAGCCCCTCAAATATTTCTGACCCTCCACAAACTTTGTGCGGTAGGATCGTGACAAACTTTCCTCTTGACTGACTTCTATATTTTATTGGCATTGTTTATGTCTTGTTTATCAACAGTTTTATCTCAATAGAGGTTGAGCCCGACGAGAATAAACTGCTAAGCAAATTAGATTCATGGGTATTTTCTTTTGTTGTTGCGATCTTTCAATTTCAATCAAAGTAAATATAAAATAAAATAAAAATATGAAAATTTCTCAATTCACCCGGCTAAATAGTCCTATTTAAATAGGACCTCTATGAGTCTAATAATTTTTCAGATTTGTACACATGTCCCACCCTCCCATCCTTAAATGTTATCTTTGCCATTTTAGTGTTTTTCATAATTTTACCACTCAAAATTGTTACTATTCCATACTATGAAATGTGACGACAAAATAATGACACGTTTCTAAAAAATATTAAAATTTTCAGTACCAACTAGTACATTTAACTATGTAATCATATCCTTTTTGGTGCTATATATACTACCATGTATTAAACCTTATACCTATCAATATTTTGGTGTTATATATACTACTGTATATTCAACCATATACATATCAGCATTTACATAATTTCTCAAAATTATGTCCCCAAATCTCCTCGAGCCTCCATAAATTTTTTATGGTAAGATCATGACAAACTTTTCTCTAAACTGACTTCTACATTGTAATTGTATAGTTGATGGCTTGTTTATCGACACTTTTATCTCTATAGAGATCGAGTCCAACGAGAACAAACTGCTAATAGTAGGTTCATAAATGTTAGTTGATCTTCCTTTTTTGTTTCATTAATTTTTTTCTCAGAATGATTCACTTCATTTGATAGTGGGACCTGCTCCACCACCCCCAATACATTTATGGAGGCAGGTTGTGCCGCCCCGAAAGAAGCTACATTAATTAACCAGCCTTGGGAGATTACTTGGAGACTCTTGGGGAGCAATTAATGTCATTGACCAGCCTCCAAAATGGAATCCAAGGGCTGATACAAAGCTGATTTGTGAAAGGGACCTTTTCGCCATTTATGGAAATGAAGGACCACTTTTTCCCACCTACTTTTATACTTTTGTAAAGACACCTATTTTAGTTTTTATCTTGGGACCTTGCTCCCTTTTTTTGTAGACTTGTTTTTCAGATTGTATAAGTCTTTCTAAGTAGTTCATTTGTATGAAGAACACTTAGAGAAATATAAAATGAAAATTGGCACTTGTCTTCCAAAAATCGGTCTTGACTTGCCTTCTTGTTGGTTGTTTGTTTGAGGACTGTTTGTGACGTTCTTGCTATTGCACTTTAGTGCTAATTTGTTGTTAGGACTGAGCTTAAGTGGTGATTTGCAAGCCAGCTTGGCTGTCCCACGAGACCTTTGAAAATAGGCCCGTGAAAGGTGGTATCAGAGCGTAGGTTCGAGCATGACGTCGAAGTCACAATGCAACGAAGAGGCTGTTCAAGAAAGGGAGCACGATATTCGAAAGGATGCTGCCAAGAAAAGTGATAAAAGTAAGGTGAGGACTCTTCTTCTAACCCACCTGTTTGTGGCAAAACTAATGGTGAAGAAGGGGAAGGTTCCGACACTAGCCAACTCGATGAGAAAATTATCGGAGTTGAGACTGGTTTGTCAACATTGAATAGGCAACTTGTTGTTGTTGAGAACAACTTGTTGTTGTTGAGAACAACTTTAGTTCTCTTGAATCAGTGGCTCTTGAGGGCCTTGATGAGGTGAAGAGTAACCTTATTGAGTTTGAGAAAGTGAACAAGGAAGGGCTGACAAACCTTGAACTCAAACTCATTAAAGCTCTCTCATCTCTTCATAGAGAGTTTGAAACTTTGAAAATGCAGGTTAATGAGATTGTTGTTGCGGGAGTTGCTGGTCTCGTTACTGTTCGTGAGATACGTATTGAGGCTCCTAAACTAAAGGAGTTTCATGGTGAAAGGAATGCCCAGGACTAAGGGTGTTCATGGTTTGGATAAAAACCGATTCAAACCGAAAAACTAAACCAAACCGATTAAATGAACCGATTTAATTTGGGTTTTGGTTTGGTTTGGTTTTAGATTGTTAAGAACCGACAGTATTTGGTTTGGTTATGGTTTTGTTCGAAAGAAATCGAAGAAATAACCGAACCGAACAACAAGTTATATACATAAATTTTATTATTATACATACATAATATATTATATTCATAAACCATTTTAAAGATTTTATATATGTTTCATCAAAATTTATTTATAATTTACTTATGAAATAAAAAATGTCCAAGGTGAGAACACATTTCTTATTGGTTTCATGTATAAGAGTGTCTATAAAAATTCATTGTGGACTGAAAATGCCATTGTCTCTTCCTTCTATGCCAAAATAGTGAATTTTGAAGTTTTATTCAGTAAATTCAATGATTCAAAGTTCTGTAATGCAGTCATTCTAACTATTTTTTTCGTTTGAATGGATTGTTGTCACTTTTTTCACGTTTTGAATAAATTGTTTTATTTTTATTTTTATGTATAGTTAATAATCGAATAACCGAACCAAACCAAACCAAAACCGAAAACAACCAAATCGATAAATATATATTATATTTGGTTTGGTTTGGTTTTGATAATTTTAAAACCGATTAAGTTGGTTTGGTTTTGGTTTTGACCAATAACCGACCCAAACCAACTCGTGAACACCCCTACCCAGGACGCTGAGAACTTCTTGTGGAAAATTGATGCTTATTTCGAGCATGTGAACATTACTACTTAAATTGTCAAGATTCGGATAGGAGCTATGTATTTGACGACACTACCATGTTGTGGTGGCTGAGGAAAAAGACCGACATGGATAGAGGGGTCTGTTCCATCGAAGATTGGGGGCAGTTCAAGGAGGAGTTAAAGCGTCAATTTTATCCTCAAAACGTAGTAGATGAGGCTCGTTAGAAGTTGATGGAATTGAAGCAAACCTTCTCCATTCATGACTTTATGAAAGAGTTCACAAAACTCACTCTTTAAATTCTGAGTCTGACCAGTGAAGACTTGATGTTTTATTTCTTAGATGGTCTCCAAAATTGGGTCAAACAAGAACTTCAAAGGCGACAAGTCAACGATGTTGATGAAGCGATCGTAGTGGCTGAATTGCTAACTGATTTTCGTGCCGATGCAGCAAAGGGTAGGGATAACCGGAGCAAAAATGTTCCTCCCACAGTGGATAACAATCAGAACAAAGGTAAGTCTGTTCCCAACCGAGGCAGTGACATGAGAGGTAACAATCGTAACCAGTCTTCTAATTTTCGCAAAAAATATGAGTATCGTAAGAAAGGCGTTCCACATCATGAAGGTTGTTATCTGTGTGGTGAGACTACTCATGTTGCTCGTTATTGTCCGTCGTTAAGTAAATTAAGTGTTATGGTTGTTGTTCAAAAACAGCAAGAGAAGGATGCGATGCAAACCGACGGACCGTCCGGGGAGCAAAGTGGACAGGTTGGTGGGGAGGACAAGGGAAAAAATGTGGTTGTGGGTTTGTTCAATCGCATGACCTTGTTTAATCACATGACACTTGCAACGTTGGCTACCCAGTCGGCTCGTGTAAGGCCGCGTGAATCACTGTTCGTTAATTCCAAGTTGAATGGCAAAGACATTCAAATTATGGTGGACATCGATGCAACATATAATTTTTTAACGGAGAAAAGGGCTAATGACCTTTGTTTGAATTATGTTGACAGTGTTACGTTGTTGAAAACTGTCAATTTCCGCCCCACTACTGTCCATGGTTTCGTTCTTAAAGTCCCCATTGATTTAGGAGGATGAAAGGGGTTGAGGGACTTCACTATTGTGCCCATGGATGTGTTTGACATTATTTTGGGGATGAATTTTTGGTATGAGATTTACGCGTTTATTTCACCGCCTTTCAACCAACTTTACATCAGCGATGCCGGAGGTTCTTGCGTGGTACCCTTTATTCGGATACCACAAAATGAAATGCATTTGTCCGTTATTCAGATTGTTAAGAGTTTTAAGAAAGGGGAACTAGCCTTTCTTTCTACCCTTGTCGGAGGCGTCGAAAACTCAATTGAGACAGTAGATTTGCCTCCTTGTATTGAGCAAGTCCTTGTTAATAATAGGAACGTGATGCAGGAGGAACTTCCCCAATGGTTGCCATCGCTAAGGGAAGTTGATCACTAAATTGAATTGGTTCCCGAGGCAAAGTCACCTGCCATGACACCTTATCGCATGGCGTTCCCGGTATTAGAGGAACTTAGAAATCAACTCAAGGAGTTGCTTGATGCTGGACATATTAGGCCGTCTAATGCGTCATTTGGTGCACCCGTTTTGTTCCAAAAGAAAAAGGAAGGTTGCATTTGTGTATTGATTACCAGGCCCTCAACAAGGTCACGGAAAAGAACAAATTTCTTATTCCTTTGATCGCTGATTTATTTGATAGGTTGGGGCAAGCCAAAGTGTTCACAAAGATGGACTTGAGGAAAGGTTATTACCAAGTTCGGATTGCCAAAGGAGACAACTATTGCCTGGATTTCTTTCCCCTCACTTCCCCCAAATTTCTTTGGAAAGGAAGTTGTCTTCTCACTAGCTGTTGTAGTCGGTAAACCACTTCAAGTAGATATGGCCACTAGGAACCAAACTAGACCCAGTTGTGCAAGAGTTAAGGTGGAGGTGGATTTACTAAGAGAATTTCCAAAACACATTAAAATTGGAATAAAAGGGAGGAATGAGGAGATAATGGAGAAATGGATTCGAATCAAGTACGACTATGTTCCAAAATATTGTAAAACATGCTTGATTCAGGGACACAACGAAGAGCAATGTTATGTTGAACATCCAGAACTCTTTCCAAAGAAGGAGAAGGTCGATCAAGTAGTAGTAGGAGGACAAACCAGTAAAGAAAATCAGCAGGGGAAGGAAGAAAGAAAAGAATAAATGGAAAGTCATCCTGAAAGGGGAAATCAACAAAGCGAGAAGAAGGTTGAAGAGTTTATAGAACAAAGACACAGAAAGGGAGCTGGGGGAATATGAGACAATCGAAGAAAGTCTGGAATAAAGTTGGGCTGATCACAAGGAATAAATTTGATGCATTGGACAAAGAAACACAAGTGCTCGAGGAAGAACAAAATGCAAATGAGCTCAAAGAAAGTGGGAGTAAGGCAATAAATACGACCCCGGGGGAACAAAAGAGCAATAGCATGGGAAACATAAATAACCTTACAACTCCAATTGATGAAGTGTTAAAGGTTAACAACAAGAAAGGAACATGGCCTATCAAAATCTCAGAAACAGTGCCATAAATGATGATGGAGAGGAGAAATACCCAAATGGCAGAAACGATGGAGACACGGGCAATAAGATGACCATAGATGGGCAGAAAATGGGTACATTAACAAAAGGAAACTTAGTTGAGGCTACATCCAGAAACTTGCTGGTAGTAATTAATAACTCTTGTTCAAATAAGACAATGTTTGATGTAGGCAAGAATATGAATGATGATTTATTGATAAAGAAAGGGCCAGATTTAATTGAAGACAATGAGAAAGAGTTGCAGTTGAGAAATGAGAGAGAAGAGGATGAGGACATGAAGTATAATATTCAACAGATAAGTAAAACAGGAAATTTATCCCCAAGACATACAGACAATTTGAATAATGGGGCCAAGAAAGGTAAACATATGATTCCCCTACAGGTGAAAACAAGGAGTAGCAGAGATAAGACATCGAATAGTGATCAATGATAGAAAAACTAATGTTTTGGAACATTAGATCAATTAATTCTCAAAAATCCTTTGAGCGATTAATGGATCTAAATAGAAGACATCATTACTCATTCATAGCTTTAATGGAACCTTTTCAAGATCCAATAGAACTACATCATTACAAAATAAAGTTGGGGTTCAGTCATGCAAGTGTCAATACTTCAGGGAAAATCTGGTATTTCTGGAGAGACGAATGTGCAGGAAGTATAGTTTTGGATACCATTCAACAAGTAACTTTAAAGTTCAGCAAACATAACAGGGAGTTTCTTATATCAACGGTGTATGCTAGATACAATGCTCTAGATAGGTTGGAACTGTGGGAGGAGTTACAAAGTGTTGTGGAGGGTAGTCAATTGCCTTGGATCATAGGGGGGAATTTCAATGTAATTTTAAATGAAGAAGAAAAATTGGGTGGACTGCTTTTACACAATTTGAGGCCATGGATTTTGCACATTTTATTAATAACTGTAACTTATCAGAAGTCAAGTTTGCAGGTAGTAGATACACCTGGTGGAATGGGCGAATCGGAGAAGAATGCATTTTCAAAAGACTCGGCAGGGTTCTTATGAACCAAGTTTGCATGGATATATTTCCATTGTCAGAGGTACAACATCTCATCAGACAGGGTTCTGATCATGCTTCGTTACACATGATTTGCAATTCAGAAGAAGATCCTGCAGCGAAGCCGTTTCGTTTCTTAAATTTTTAGACAAAGCACCATCAATTCAAAGAAGTAGTTGCACAGAATTGGAAGGTGGATTTTATGGGCAACCTTTTTATGGAATTTCAGGCAAAATTGAAGAAGGTGAAGAAAACATTATCAACTTGGATCAAAGAGGTTTTTGGGAACGTGTTCCATCAAATTGCTATGATAGAAGATGTCATAAAGACTAAGGAGACCCAACTGGAATTGTACCCCTCCGAGAGCAACTGGGCAGAGTTATATCGAATGGAGGCAGAACTAAAGAAGTTCCTGAAAATTGAGGAGGAATTCTGGAGGCAGAAGGCAGGGATGAAGTGGTTTCCAGATGGAGATAAGAACACAAAATTCTTTCACTCATATGTTAAAGGGAGGAGAAAAAAGCTCTACATATCAGAAATAGAAAATGATCAAGGGGTCAAGGTGCAAACTAATGCAAAACTCGGAGAGGAGGCGGTAACTTATTTTGCCGAACAATTCAAGGAAGAGGATATGACTAGAGATTTCTCAATGCTTGACCTTATCGAAAAAATTATCACGGAGGAAGAGAATGAGGAAATGGTGAGATTACCGGAGCAAGAGGAAGTCAAAAGGATCATCTTTGAGTTGAATGGCAGTAGCGCATGTGGGCCTGATGGGTTTTTCAGGGTTATTTTTCCAAAGCTGCTGAGAAATTGTTGGAGGAGACATTACAAAATTGGTGAGCGCGTTCTTTTTCTGGCATGATCTACCCAAATACGTTACACACACCAATTTGATTTTACTGCCCAAGAAGAAACTGGTCAAAAACTTCTCTGATTTGTGCCCCATCAACTTAAATTCTTTTACTAATAAAATAATCTCTAGATTGATACATGACAGAATGGTGGCAGTATTGCCAAAAATTATATCCTCAACGTAGTCGGGATTTGTAAAAGGGAGGAGCATCATGGAAAATGTATTATTGGCTTAGGAGATAATTAGAGATATTCATTTGAGGAATAAACATATTAACGTGGTGGTTAAGCTGGATATGGCTAAGGCCTATGATAGAGTGTCGTAGAATTTTTTAACCAAAGTTTTGAGAAAGTTTGGTTTTGCTGAAGTGATCATTAACATGATATGGAGGCTAGTCTCAAACAATTGGTATTCGGTTCTCATTAATGTGAGGTCACATGGTTTCTTTCGATCTACCAGGGGATTAAAACAAGGAGACCCTTTGTCTCCAACTTTATTTATTATTGGAATCGAGGTTTTAGCTAGAGGATTAAACAAGTTACAAGGTGATGAGAAATTTAAAGGGTTTGGTTTACCAAAGTGGAGTCCACAAATTAATCATCTTTCGTATGCGGATGATACTATTTTGTTTTGTTCTGGAGACAGAAGGACAGTGATTAAGATGATGAGAGTACTAAGGGATTATGAAAACATATTGGGACAGATGATCAACAAAGCAAAGAGTTTTTTCTACCTCCATGATAAAACTCCATTGATAGTGGCTATTCGATTAAGAAGGTTAACATTTATCAGGCAAGGAAATTTTCCTTTTACTTACCTGGGCTGTCCAGTATTTTATGGGAGACGGAATTCGAGTTATTTTGAAGAGCTAACATGAAAAATAGTCAGAAGTGTTCTGACATGGCAAAACAGATTTTTATCTTTTGGAGGTAAATATGTGCTAGTCAATCATGTCTTGCAATCTATGCCAATATATATGTTATCTTCTATGAATCCACCCAAGAAAGTTATTGAGCAAATACATCAAATATTTGCTAATTTTTTTTGGGTAAAAGTGAGAGGAGTAAAAGGTAAGCACTGGGTAGCATGGGAGGAGATGTGGTATCCAAAGGAGGAAGGGGGTTTAGGCTTCCGATCTTTACATGATGTAAATAAGGCCCTGTTTGCGAAGCTATGGTGGATATTTAGAGTTTCGACTACCTCAATATGGAGCAAGTACATATGGAATAAGTATTGTAATAAGCTATACCCTGTAATTGCCAGGAACAGTGGAGACTCACATATTTGGAGAAAAATGATCAATATTAGAGATCAGGGTGGAGCAAGACATATGGTGGCAAACCAAAGATGGAAACTCTAGCTTTTGGTTTGACAACTGAACCAAGCTAGGGGACCTGTATTTCTAGGGAGATGAGACAGTGAGAGAGGAAGATTTGGAAGTGAAGGATTTTATAATAAATGGCTCATGGGATGAACAAAAATTGCTTTCTTTCATCTCAGAAGAGATGGTGGCGATATCACAGAGACTATTAAGCTCAATAGGAATGAAGATTATATTGATAAGGCGTGGTGGTTAGGAAACACAAAAGGACGTTTTACTGTGAGCTTATCTTTCAACAGCCTAAGGAGGAGAAAGGGAGAACTTGAATAGGTGAAGAATACATGGATCAAAGGCTCACCGTTTAAGATAGCCTTCTTTCACTGGAGAATATGGAGAAGAAGAATTGCAATTGATGATAACTTGAAAAGAATGAGGCTACCAGTGGTTTCCAAATGTTATTGTTGCGAACAAGGGGAAATGGAAACTATGACACACTTATTTCTAACGGCCTTCATAGCCCAAAAGCTATGGAGGCAGTTTGCTTCTTGTGCAGGTATAAAGATTGAAGGACTCCACCTTCAGCATCTCATTATTAAATCGTGGGAACACAAATCATCTAATAAGCTAGAGCAAGTATTGAAGGCAGTCCCAACAGTTTTAATGTGAGAACTATGGAAGAGGAGAAATGCGAGAAGACATGGAAATGAATACTCTTATAACTGGATGATCCGCCAATGTCAAATGACATTCATCAGATTATTAGAGCAAAGTTTCCTTGGATTAAAGAGGTGCCTTATAAGTGGGAAGGAATGGTTGCTCTACTACAGACATATAAGCCCACTCTATACTATCATGTAGTGAACTGGAAGCCGCCAAAATTAGGTTGGATTAAGTGTAATATTAATAAAGTGAGTAAAGAAAATCCAGGCCAAAGTTCTTATGGTTTCTGCATCAGAAACTATATTGGAGAGCTACTTTATGCAGAAGCACAAGACATAAGAGGGACTACCAACATGGATGCAGAATCGATGGCCATCTGGAGGGCTTTACAATATTGTTTTAAGTCAAGGATTTCAACGAGTGAGTCTGGAAACAGACTCTCTTACTTTGAAAAACCTATTGGTAAGAAATTGGAGAATTCCATGGGAATTAGTGGAAAGGATAGAGGATATTCAAGAAATTATGTCTCACATGGTTGTTACAATTAAGCATATTTTTATGGAGGCTAATCAGCTAGCATATTACATTGCGAACGTAGCTATAAACAAAGTGGGAAAGCAACAATTCCAAAACTTTAATCAGCTACTGTCCATGGGAAGGAGAATTCTTAATATTGACAAACAACAGATTCCTTCAATCAGAGTTAAAACAAGGAAGATTTACATCAACAACAACGACTAATATGCTTAGTTACATATTTAAAGCCACTGATTTACACAACAATATATATAGATCAAATCGGAACTATTTGGGGAGGAAAAGGGTTGTGTATGAACAAGCTAATCTAAGTTATGAGAGTCAGCAAAAAGGGATACAAAAATACAAGAATGAAGCACGGGAACATGTCACCTCCTTTTCGTCTTCAACTAAGGAAAATCAGGAATTTAGATATCACACATTATCACAAGGTAGGGGGAAGAAGAGCACTTACAAAGATCCACAATGTTAGAATGTTGGGTATGCTCTCACGTACGAGTTATTCATGAACTCAACATCCGAGCCGGGTAGTACACCTACAAAGAAAATGGAAACATCAGCTGGGAATCGTTAAACACAAAATAGCAGAGATGAGTGGGACAAACCTTTACAAGTTTCTTGGTAATGTGGTGGAAGAAGCTCGTCAATGGAGGATTTTAATCACCCAAAGGAGCAGAAGGAGAAGCCCATTGTTGGGGGTCACAAGGCGAAACATTTTCCAAGCGGCGGTAGTCCTAAGACAATGTAAAGTTGGAAGGATCAAATTAGGAAATTAGGAATTGTTGGTTTATATCTGAATGACCACTTTTGGGACATTTTAGGTTGGATGGTATTGATTCACTAATGGACTATCTGGGTCCATTAGTTGTTTCTAATAAAGGACTACGAGTCCAAATTTGAATTCAAAAACAAAGTTCCATAAATTTGAAAAACAATAATTTTATTGATCTAAATTAGTGTTCTTCCTCAAAATGTCATGTCCCAATAAATAATCAACAAGTTTAAAGAAATTGGCTTTTTAAAACAAAAATTCAATGGAAGTGATGAAATTCCTTTTAAAGTTCCGATGTTTCTTGAATAACCAATAACATGCTCCCTCAGATCCCAAAACGAGTAAAACTGCGGCAAAAATTGCTAACGTTTCTCAAATACACAATTCACTCATTTTTTGTTCAAAGCATATCAACTACAAATGTAGTGCGTATGAATGCACACCAAACACAATCAATTCACACCACCCCAAACAATAGGGTAGACACCCATCACAGCACAATCGTATTAACCTAGAACTCCAGTAATTCAAAGTCCAAGACCTATGGTGGCCCACAAATACGATAATAATGGGATAATACCCCTAAGATAAGTAGAAAATGCACACAACCATGCTAAAAAAAATCAACGCACATAAATCTAAGTTTAAACAACATAGAAGCATTCTAAGGATCCTAAATCGTCAATCAAGACTAAAGCTAATTCTTATCTAAGGCTTTACTACTAAAGTACTAGGATAATGCCCCAAAAATGGCCAAAAAGTGACTAAAGATTATACAAGTCTAAATTCGCATCCTAAACCTTCCTAACGATCATACAACTTAAATTAAATAGAAACTAAGTCATGTCCAAAAAGGGAGAGCCGTAATCTACCTCAAGGCTAAAATCGTACTCAAACATCTATTCTGGAGATTTTCTCTTTTGAGCGGCCTACGAACGATGCTACATTATCAAATTACCGATGTAGGTGTCAACACGAGCAAATTGATACCTCAATTGCCATAGAAACTTTGGACCCAAAATTTGGGTCAAAATAGGACTGTGTGACCCACACGTGGAATCACAAAATTTATTCTGTCACAAGGTCCATACTAGCTCAAGGAACTTGTGCACCGAAAATGGACTGAATATGAGCATAATTGAGCTCAAAACAGTATCACCAAAGAAAGTGCAAGAACACTTCAAAGTAGGAATTAGAAGACGGAAATTGAGGGAACTTACAAACTAACAGAAGATTAATGACAAACGCTCAACCACACCTCATCCAATACTAGGTGTGGGTGATCGTAATCTAGTATAAAACCCAACGAAGAGTTGAGGTGGAATCCATAGGGAGCGGTACAAGTTCAAATTCAGTTACGAAGTTATGAATGTAATCTAATTGGTGGTAGGAATATAAATTATCAAAAACATTTAACTAAATTGAAATGGGTGACAACAAATGTCAGATGAGGGTATTAGGTTTTTCAATTAACAACTAAAACGAATACGAAAATAAGGGTTTAAACAAGATTAAGAGGAATTATCAGGATATGATCGATTATAGGCTAATTACGCTATATGGGTAATTGAAATTTAACAATAATATGCTGATCATTGTGGGTAGGCTAGACTATAAGTGCAATAGTTGTCGCTCGAACAACTATCACGGTTTAGGCAAGTTCTCTCGAACCTCGACAAGATTTACACTACTAAACAACCCACAACCTTAATCTATCCACTCTCTCGGGCTAGATAAGTAGAGTCGAGTTTAGGATTCACTATCTCGAGCTAAACCCATATCAACCCAATAAGTACAATCATTAATCAAAAACTTTGGTTCCAAAACCTTTTTCTTAAGCAAGCCAAGAACTCCAAGTTAGAATTGCATTTGCAACTACAATTCATAGATTAAAACTCAGCTGATGATTAAACACACATTAAAACACAAATAAATCATTAAACAACAATACACATAAGCTATTTAGACAAATAATCACATGATCGCACCCCAAGAATTAGGGTTTTAGCTACACATCATAAAAGGAGAGAAACCATTACCAAATACATTAGTCATGATCTGGGTAAAGGTTTTCCAGTCTTTACAATGGTTCAAATTGAAGAAATTCCAAAACCTACTTGCAAATCCTCAAGTTTTAGGCTCAAAAGCTTCAAAGTCTACAATGGAAACTCAAAAACTCTCAACTCAGGGAATTAGAACTGGAAGAAATCTGGATACTCCTTAAAATTTCATTTAAAATTTCAATGTAACTCGCCGAAAGTTACAGTGTATTCTCAAGAATTAAGGGCGCAGAAAGGGCGATCAAGAAGCACTTTTGACGAGTCGTCGAGTGAGCTCGGCGAGCTCAGGCGTATCATCGAAAGTTACAGAATAAAACACAGTATTTTAGGGAAATTAAGGGCGATCCAAGGGACGTTTGGCGAACTACCAAACCACTCGGCAAGCTCGACCTAGTTCGCCAAATGGCCCAACGTGCCAGTTTTGCACCCTATACTTCAAAATAAGGCCGTAGCCCAAGAAATCAAAATTAAACACTTACACTATGAAATTAAAGCAAGACCCATACTACCCAGGCCCTCAGGGTACTCAGACTTTCCCTAGTCTGACCAAAATTGGCCAATTGAAGTCTTTTGCCCTTAAGAATGATGTCAACTGCTCTATAATCGGGCAAACGATGATAATTAGCACAATCCAGGGTTGCTCAAAATTCACCCCGCTAGACCCAACACAATATTAACATAATCCCAACAATTTACTCAACTATTGACACGGGAATCAACCATTTACGATTATTTAAGCACTAATTTATTTAAATACATGCAATCCAACAATCACATTATCACTCCAACAACACTACAGAGATATATCAACAATAAAATACCGATTTAATTCGAGTTCAACCACTTATAGATTTCAGGGTTCAAAAAACCAACCTTTTATGCCTAAATATATTTGAAATGCTAGGCGGCAAAGAAATCCCAAAATCAATCCCTAGCAAAGATCCTAATAAAACGAGAGTAAAAATGCAAATATATGAAGAACTAATAACGGATGAAAGAATGCGGGAGTTCAAAAGTAGGTAAGTGAAAGGATTTTGAAATTTTAAATCGTTTGGCCTTTAAAATCTTTCAGTTCGCGCGCCAATCGGCGGTATAAATCGTGCTCACCGACCCACTCGGCGATGCGCCAAGTGGTATTTTGGCTCACTGAGTTTTACAGAACTCCCAGCAATTTGGGGTTTAAAACGGCGGACAAAGTTGGGCTCGCTGACCTGTTCGGCGAGTCACCAACTGAGCTTTGGCTCGACGAGTTTTACAGAATCCCCCATCAAGCTGGGTGGTTCAAACAACTATCAAAATCAGGCACACCGACCTATTCGTCGTGTCGCCGATTGAACTTTTAGGTCGCATATTGCCCATTTCCCAACACTTTGTTTTGTTAACCTGCATAATCAACACCCGTTATTCAAAAACAACATATAAAACATCAAAAACTTGGGTTTCCTCCCAAGAAGCACCTTATTTAATGTTGTGGCACGACGAAAATACCAATTCAAGCTTCATTTTAGGGGTTGATTGTTGTGTCACTATGCAACCCCCCTTTTGGCCTTGGGTTCAAATGAGATGAAATTTGACCCAATTGCGTCTCCAATTGCTTAATAAAAACTAAGTCAGAGGTCATCGTATGATTGAGTGTGGAAACTTCCTCTTTCATTTCTTTCAAAACTTTGTTTGACCCTTCTACCTTATTGAGGTATAAAAGTTCTCCGAGTCAACTCTTTGCTCTTTAGGCTTTTGGCGTTCATGAGGTATGACGTATTTTTCTTTTTGACCATCCTTTTCTTTCCAAGTAGCATTATTGTCAAACCATTCCCTATCATGATCTCTCCATCCGTTATCTCTATTCCACCCCGAATTTCCACCCGGCCTTGGATAATTTGAACGTAATCCTCCTCCTTGATTCGCAAGGAAGTTCACTTCCTCATTCTACAACGCTTCAAATTGTTCTTCTTCGAGATTTGCTCCACCAACACCCACAACATTTACACTCTTCAAACCACTTACCATCACATTTTTCGAGAATAGATCCAGCTGGGTCATCACTTTGGCCATGTTTTGGTCTCTCTCGTCATCCTTCTCGATCTACTCTGTCGTCATTCTAAAAGTGAGAGGATACACTTGGTCCTCATGAGTGTACCATGCTCAATTGATCTTGGTCATGCCATCAAGGAGTTGAGACGCTACTTCATAGGGTTGTTGCATTATACCTCCGGGAACAAGTTGATCAGCAACTCCTTTGTTCACTAATTCAAGACTCCTATAAAAGTATTGTAACAATATGTGGTTTGGCAGTCCGTGAGTCAGACATTGAAGTAACAACTTCTTAAATCTCAGTCATGTCTCATGGATTGGTTCACCTTCCAAGCGTTTGAAACCTTGGATACTATCTCTGAGCGTCATCATCTTTGACGGGGGAAAGAATCTCACATGGAACGTTGTGGTGATGGAGTCCCTCGGTAACTCAACCAACCATTTGGCAGCTTCACCCATCAAAGAGAATGGAAACAACCGGAGACGAACTGATTCTTGTGATATATTCTTGAATGAGAACGTACCACAAACATCTACGAAGTTCCGAATATGCTCGGGGGGATCTTCATGGGCCAGCCCTCCATATAATCCTTTAATTTGGAAGAGTTGTAGTATCGTACTAGTAACATGGAAGACAACATTCCCCTCAACAGGAGTTATATGTATTGTACCAACACCGCCCAATTGAATTGGGTCATTCACATCATTCAGATTTCCAATATCGTCTTGGTGTCCACTTGGCTACCATTACTCCCGTTCAAGCACATTTCTTCCTTTGTTCAAACACAGCCAACACAAACACAAAACAAAGTAAGTCGATTCAACTACAACACAAAAAGTTTACAACTCAACTTCAATAATAGAATCCTAAACAAGACCACTCCCCGGTAGTGGTGCCATTTTTGATAAACGCTCAACCACACCTTATCAAATACTAGGTGTGGGCAATCGTAATCTAGTATAAAACCCAATGAAGAGTTGGGGTCGAACCCACAGGGAGCGGTAAAAGTTCGAATTCAGTTACGAAGTTATGAATGTAATCTAATTGGTGGTAGGAATAGAAATTATCAAAACATTTAGCTAAATTGAAAAGGGTGACAACAAATGTCAAATTGGGGGATTAGGTTTTTCAATTAATAACTAAAATAAATACGAAAACAGGGGTTTTAACAAGATTAAGAGGAATTCTCTAGATGTGATCGATTATAGGCTAATTATGTTATATGGGTAATTGAAATTTAACAATAATGTGTTGAATCATTATGGGTAGGCTAGACTATAAGTGCAGTAGTTTTATCTCGAACAACTATCACGGTTCAGGCGAGTTCTCTAGAACCTCGACAAGCTTTACACTACTAAACAACCCACAACCTTAATTTATCCACTCTCTCAAGCTAGATAAGTAGAATCGAGTTTAGAATTCACTCTCTCGAGTTGAACCCATACCAACCTAATAACTACAATCATTAATCAAAATCTTTGGTTCTAAAAACCTCTTTCTCAAGCAAGCTAAGAACTCCAAGTTAGAATTGCATTTGCCACTACAATTCATGGATTAAAACTCAACCGATGATTAAACCCACATTAAAACAGCAAATAAATCATTAAACAACAATACCCATAAGTTATTTAGACAAATAATCATATGATCACATCCCAAGAATTGGGGTTATAGCTACACATCATAAAAACAGAGAAACCATTACCAAATACATTAGCCATGATCTGGGTAAAGGTTTTCAAGTCTTTACAATGGTCCAAATTGAAAAAATTCCAAAACCCACTTGCGAATCCTCAAGTTTTGGGCTCAAAAGCTTTAAAGTTTACAATGGATACTAAAAAACTGTCAACTCAGGGAATTAGAACGGGAAGAAATCTAAAAATTCCTTAAAATTTCAATTTATAGTTGCCCAATTTTTGGCCTGAAAGACCATTGGAAGAAGTAAGTTGGCCTCGCCGAACCAGTTGATGATCCGCCCTTTGCTCCTATCCATCGCCGGTTTGCATTGGCCATTTGTCTTTAAGGTTTTGTGACTTTAGGCGATCAAGGTTTCCATCGCGGAGTCGTTCGGCGATCCGCCAATTGCCCATTCCTGTCGTCAAATTTGTTCTTCCCCAAGACTGACACATTGGAAATTTAGGCGAGCTAAAGAGCCATTCGGCAGTTCACCGAATGGTCTTGGTGATCACCAGGATCGCTTTTCTTCACTTCTTTAGCTTGTTTGCTCCTTTTAGCCCGGTAATGTCCTTGTTTTTCTCATTAGCCTTCATAGTTGCAAATCAACACTTTAACATCAGTTTAGAGCATAAATTAGGCATTTGAGGACATTAAAACTATCAAAACAAAGCCCTAAATGATTTGAAATCTCATACTCATCAACTTACAACCCCCAACACGCCCCCACGCGATCTACAACCGATTCCCAACATTTTCCATAAATTTTCTCCTACAATTAGAGCTCGAAATCACAACAATGGAGTTGTATTAAAGAATATTCATGTTGAAATTCGTCAACTAAAATATAACTGCCAGTCATTTGGCCTTTACGAACATGAAACCTAGTTTGTGAATGTGGAGGTCAAACTTGACTGGTCAAGATGACTTGGCCTCCGTGAAGGCGAGACCTAGTCCATGTGTAACATCCCGCCTAAGAAATACCTAAGAATATAAAGAACTAATTTGGAAAGAGCAAAAATCTGAAATTTTGCAAGTTAAGCTTAAGTTATGAGTTTTGGGTCAACTTCAAATGACCATAACTTTAAGTACAAGATGAGTTAGGTGGCCCATAAGATATCAAATGAAAGTTCTTGGAATCCTCTTTCCAACGCCACCGAGTTTACTAATTTTTGAGCTCATATGAGGGAGATATGACTGTTTGAAGTCAGGTTGTTCAATTAAGAAAAGTTACCCAAAAATATGAAGGGTATTTTGGTCTTTTCCTTACCCTTTCAAATTTAAGCGTTTTTAGTAAATAATTAGGGGTATAAATTGATTTGGTTCAGTTTTCCCAAATCAAAATACGCTTAGGGTTTCGGAAAAGAGTTCAAGAAAAGAAAAAAAAAAAAAGAGGAGAAGATTCAAGCGTTCGTCGAGTTCTTGAGGTTATCTTGCAGATTTTCACCAAGGGTTTGACCCCTAAGAGGTATGTGAGTTCTCATAGTACTGTTAACTTTGTTCACCCACACGCCAATCATGTTAATTTCATCACAATTTCGTTCTTGAAAATCGAAGAAATTGAGCTCTTGATAAGTGTTCTTGAAGTTCATTCATAAATCTTGATTTATGGGGTTGTTGATGAATTATTGAGATAAGATTCAGTGTTTTAAGTGTAGTTTTGAGTGAATTATCGTATACTAATATTGGATATTCAAATATAAGTGATTGGGGAAGAAACCATTCGATTATAGGCGAATTGGGATTAGAAAACGAGGAAGAGAATTCATCGAGATGATCTGGGAAGGGGTGGCGCGGCGTGCCCCAAATGCGCCAGAAATGGGTCTCTAAAGTTAAGGGGTTGGCGCCCCACGCCAGGGTCGCCTGCCCCCACCATTTTTTCGTCGTTTAGCCCTTCTAATTCCTTCTAAAGTATACATTTACTTTCTATCGATTCTAACTACTCTAAACTACTTCTAAACATCTAGAAATCATTCATGACATGAATCATAACCTTGAATCCACAAATTCAAATTCAAGGTAGAGCTAAGAGTCAAGTCTTGAGAGTTCGTTTAAGTCTTTTAAGAAGTCTTTTGTAAATATTTTAAAACTTGTTTTAAGATTTGAGCGTTGAGTTTGAGAAAGAGTAGAGCTAAAGATCATTTTCTTTAAAATGATATATGGGAACTAAGTATTCCCAAGAGTAAATGTTTTCACATTTTAGCAAGAGAGGAAACACTGATGTCCCAAAAGAGTTCATGAGCAGTTTTTAGTATTATCTTTTTTTAGAGAAAGATTTTTAAGTAATAATCTCAAACCACGTAAAGAGGAAATGTTATCTTTAAAACATAATGAGCTAAGTATATTTTGGGAGTAGTATTGAGCTCCGATATGGGGAGAGTTCATACAACTCACAGTCCCCATAAACCATGTAGCCAACGTGGGTACAAAAGGGTCATACTTTTCAGATGATTCCTTAATGCTTTTAGCATAGACTAGTGGATCCACTTAGTAGTAGGTTCTATACCCCCGACAAAGTATAGGAAGGCTCTGGCAGCGTGGGTTAGACGTTATATCATCACATAGCTCATGGTGATAGTTGTCGGTTAGAGAAACTCCCACAAAGATATTTTGTATTCTTATATACACAGAGTTTACTTTGTATTTTCAAATGCAAATAGAGTTTATATTGTATCCTTGCATACAAATAGAGCACATCGTATTTTTAAATACATGAAGTTGTTATATACTATTTTAAAAGCTTTTATTTATACTGCATGCTTTACTACTGTTGTATATTGAAATGAGTTAGTATCCTCGAATTGAGTTGAGATGAGGTAAGTGTTTCTCAGATCCAGTTCAAGCTTATGTCGTGTTCAGATTTCCCCTCACATGCTCGTACATTCCATGTACTGACACCATTTGGCCTGCATATTTTATGATGCAGATACAAGTAACCAGGATCAGCATCAAACGCTTCGTTAATCCAGTTGAGCTTCAGAGTTGTTGGTGAGCCTCCTTGCTTCCGGAGGGTCCCTTGTTTACTTTCAGTCATTTCATTTTGTTAGTAGGATGTCGTAGTTCTTGTCCCGACATCCATCTCAGTTAGTAGAGGCTTCATAGATAGATAGTCATTAGTTCATGAGTCTTGTTCATTTCAGTTGTTTTGTTCTAAGATTTGAGTTGCCTTTTTGGCCAGTTGAATGTTTTTTAAAGACATTCTAAGTTTATTGCATGAGTTTATCTTTTGAGACTATTTCATGTAAATTAAGTATTCCGCTAGTAGCTAAGCCAGACCAATGGTTCGCTTGGGGCCAACAATGGTTCTCGAGTGCCAGTCCCGCCTAGGGTGTAGGCTTGGAGCGTGACACCTTGACGCGATGGTCAAAACCCCCACCAATCTGTGAACGTGGCTCAAGGCCCACGAACACTGAACATAGTCCATGAGGTACCAACAAAGGTTGTATCAGCTGAACTTGATGTTGAAAAAAAAGACTCGACAGGGGATTGAGACTCGTTAGAAACCCTGTGCAAGCAAACAAACTATGCTATCCTACCAAAAATGACATTCAAGACTCAACGAAATTGATGAAACAACCAATGGAGGTCGTCTCGATACAATGTTGACCAAAGTCAACACTTACATTAAAACAACAAAAACAAGCATAACACACAACACCACGAAATCATTCCAATCACCTTGGGATCTGAATTAAATGTCGTTGTAGACCAAACCCAAAGTTCCGGAGCTAACGACTCTAATAAGAATCTCATCTGAGTCCGTTTATCAAGAATGTTGACCGAAGTCAATCTTTTGTCAAACTTTTCCAACATCTCGCCTAATGGCTCAAACTCACGCCGAAGACCTCGAGACCCAAACCGATCATGATAATAACCCAAAATGGACCTTCCAAAGCGGATGAAACTAATGAAAATCTCATACTTTGTCAGATTCTCTAGACGTTGACCAAACTCAACTCTTTCAACCTAAAACCCCCCAAACATGGTGAAACTCACCCAAAATTCTTTCGACCACCTTGGAAAGCACTCCACCTATCTCAACACATCACAAACACTACATAGGAGCTCTACGGAAAGGGGCATAACATAATTTACACATGATAGCAAGTAGATGGCCGCGAGGGTCCTTACATTTTTTCTAAACTTTATACTTACAAAAATCGATGATTTAATCTTTCGTGCATAAGTTAAACTCTATATACTAAATTCATCAATTATAGGCTGTTCAAATGAGATCCAATTACATGAGATCTGCCCAACCCGTCCATAATTTTATGGGTTGAGCTCAAGATAATTTTAAGTTGGGTCAATCTCAACCCATTAAATCGTAACCCATTTTTAAACAATCTTCAACTAAACCCAATTTAATCTTTAAATTCAACCCATTTTTGTAAACTGTCTTTGCCCAAGAACTTTAAGCAATTATTCATGACAATATCAATTGCTGCTTGAAAATTTTGCAGATGTAAGAAACTAAATTGTGCACGGAAGAAATTTGTGCAATAATCTAATGGTAATTATATCTCTAATATTTTATTTTAGGGAAAAAGGGACAAATATACCTCCCAACTATCATAAATGGTATGCAGATACCCTCTGTCATAATTTTGGGACATTGGTGCCCCTGCCATTCAAAAACTAGAGCATATATGCCCTCCACTCTAACGGAAGACTAAATAGGGACACGTGGCACAATCTTATTCGTCGATTCGATATTTAATAAATGTCGGGTGGATGGATAAGATTATGACACGTGTATGTCCGTTAGTATAAATGGTATATATACTTTAGTTTTTGGACGATAGGGACACCAATGTCCCAAAAGTATGACTGAGGGTATATGCATACCATTTACGATAGTTTGAGGGTATATTTGTCATTTTTCCCTTTATTTAATGGCAACTATATTCATGTAAAGTATTATATTTTAAGACATTTGAACTTCACACTGAATAAGAATCTAAGAGGTCATTTGGCTGGGAACAAGTTATCCCAAGATTAATCATTCTGGGATTAGTTTTTCTGGGATAAGTTATATCACATTACTATGATATAAATGGTGGAATACATTATCCTTAACTTGACAACCAAACAAGATACCAAAATTTTATCCTTAGACTATTTATTTATATCCCTCACACCAAATGGTTCCTAGGTGCCGATTGCCTTTGAGATTTTAAATTTTTGTTACGCAACAACTATAATATTTGATCTGTGCACCCTTAAAATCGAAATTTGGTCTCTCTTTTTTTTTCAAAAAAAATAGTTTAAATTCAAATTGTGGTTATGAAAGCTAAATAGTAATATACTAAAATTCTTGGTATTAAGCGGGTCATGATCAAACCCGATTTTAAACCCATTTAAGCTCAAAGTAAACGTGGATCATGACTCAACCCGAGTTTTAGTCCAGCCCATTTTAATCTCTCTAGTTTCAGTCTAACCCACCCATTTGACCCCCTATTCTATTATATAAGTAAATAACACACACATGAATATACACATAATTCATTTAAAGTAAATTTTATTAGAATGAATAAATAAAAAGTTATTGCATAAAAAATAGAGAAAAATATTGAAAATATCTCTAAAGTTGGCGTGAATTATTACTTTAGTTCCCCAACTAATGATAACCTTATAAACACCCTTCTACTTGATTAAAGAATTTAAAAACACCCTCTTATACCACATGTCATCCAACCACGGGTATATGTGAAATTTTCTACTGATGTGGCGTACATATAGATAATGTAGTAAAGTAAAAAATAAAAAATATTTAAATAATTAAATGCTAAAATTTATCAATTAAAGAAGAGAAAAACTTTTTCGAAAAGAATTAATCTTTTTCTTACCCTACCCCATCCCCTACTGAGT